>JANVFT010000107.1:0-145319 GCA_028011325.1 Lentinula lateritia | reverse complement strand
TTTCCTTAACCCCCCTACGCCTTAGGAACCTCCTGGACCTCCTAGGAACCTCCTCCAGGGTCACCCTCTCGTCGTTCCAGCCACTACTAGGTCATTCCCGTCCTCGGTCGCGGTTCTCGTAGCTCCCTTCGAGCTCCAGCCTGCTCCTAGCACGCTACAACATAAACCTCCTCATACCAAACCATACCTTAAGACCTATTTTGACCCAGGTCTTACAGTTCCCCATCTTGACCTCTTGGTCATTGGGCAACTAGGCAAGTACTTGTATCCCCTTAGATACTACTTATCTAACTTGGTCATTGGGCAACTAGATTCCCTTTTGATTACTGGTGTGATTGGCCTCTGACGCTATCCCACTGTTGTTCGAGATCACTATTCCCTTTATCTGTGCTTTGTGCTTGTCTCCGTGCCTCTTCACTGTCGCTTCTCAGCGTACTCGGACTTCCCGCCTCCCGCTTCCTGCCTCGTCGCGACAAATAGCACCTTCAGGATCTTCCATATCATCCACCTCTCCGTGTAGTTCAATCTGCAGTTTGAGGAAGGTTTGGTTTTGGTGATCAAACCAGTACTTGAAATTATCTTTGCTGTTCACGCACTGCATTAACTGCAAGCGTCAAAGGCAAATGCCTCATTGATATCTCGCGCCTGCTTGAGAAGTTGCTGAAGTTCTTGCCGCAATTCGTGCACGCGGCTTTGTGTGTCATGTTGCGGAGGATAGAATTGCGCAGGATGGTGGGGAAGTCAGAGTATGGCACTGTGTCATTAGGAAGAATCTGTGAATGACATGATTAAGAGATTAAAGGTATAAAGCAGTCTGAATACACACTGTTCGTGGATATATCAGATCTACTACGTGAGTCAGATTATCCTTGCTTCTAGCCGCTTTGCAGTGAAAGCATGTCACGACGTTTTTCGTATCGATTCTGACTAACTGGGTGATGGGTGCTGGGACTGTGGTTTGTTCATTCCTTTTGTACAAAGAACCTTTGAGGATGATTGGATTAGCAGTAAGATCGTTGCCTTCGAGTAGGAGACAGTCAAAAAGAAAACGCTGGAAAAGACTGTATCATATAAGCGTAGTCAAGCTCTGTGGGTTCCCGGCCGTAGTCCACAAGATGGCATTTGACACTGGATTCACAGAATTTTGTCAGGATGATAGACATCTTAATCAGATGGTAATAAACTTGCTGTGAGCCAAGACGCCGACAGCCTCAATCATCCAAAGGATCCTCTAGCTCAAATGAGCAGGCCGTCGGGGCTCTTTCTCACTCGCTTTCAATCAAATGATTCATATTTCTTATATAGGTCTTGTAATGGTATCACCCTTGGCACTTTCCCCCTGAATTCTCCCCCCCCAAGTCAATGCTGGTTTGGTGAGCTCTTGTGTTCCCCACAGTATTCCTGTGGTGTTCCTTACAAAAACTAACTATGACAACTGCATTTTTGTTTTTATACAGTTGCTTGAAAAACTCGCTATCTGTTGGTCTTGGACTCTTGGTGAACGTTGAACATTGAACACTTGGTTTGGTCAGTAATCGAACCAGTAACTCTTTCCACCTTGCACTTAATACTCCTCTATGTGTGAAATCAGTTTTTTTAGCACACGAGTTCCACTGTCACACTTGTCATCAGCATCATCATCATGTTCCTTCTTTCACTAGTATCCTCTTGTTGTTTGCATCAAATTCGCTCAATGTACCTTTTTTTCGCTGCCATACTTGTCAATGTCATGGTGTACGCTGCTCCCTTGCCAGAATCATCAAGTGAGTTGTCCCCCCCCTCTTCCTCTCATTCTCCCTCATCTTTCAGCATACTTACCACTTTGCACTCTAGAATTCAAGACCCGCTTAGGTCGCCAAGTAGACAACACTGGACCCTACCTACCCAATATCGTAAACTTTGCTCCAAACCAAAAAATTGTGCTCTTCATAGGCACACATGTGTTCCAATACAAAAATGGTCAAATCTTCCAAGAGATAGTCTTTTTCAACCGCTCTAATAGATACGTCGTCTCCGGTTCCTCCCCACACACTCAGAACTACTATAATTTCATCAAACTCAGACCCAACCGCGAACAAGACCTCTCCATCGAGATCGACGTATTGGCTACCATGACGGTCACAGCTACAGTCAATTCTATGACTCCCACAGATATACACGGCGAAGCAGGGTTTTGGAAACTCCTTCTGGATATTTTGGCATTGCAGAAGATCAGAAGTGCTAAGATTACTTCGGATTTGGAGTATGCAGAGGTGGTGTTTGGGATGTTGATCAAGACCATGAGGAGTGATAGGAAGACAGAGCTTTTGAAGTTTGAAGAGTTGAAGGAGTGCGGTGTGATTTCTAATGTTCCTTCGAATTTGAGGGATGGGATTGGGGTGCCAAATTCAATGCTTGGAGCTGGGATTGGTGGAACTGGTGCCCTTGCTCCACCTCCGGTTCCACTGTTATCTAGTTCATTTGATGGCACGCTTATATGCTGACTCTGGGCTATGCATAAAATGCTAATGCAAGCTCTAACACTCACACCAACACCAACACAAACCATCATCAAACACTAAGTTCAAGGGGGTTTATCATTGAAAAAGCAAGATAACACTGCAACTCTACAAATATCTACATCATGTGGGTATAATGTTAAGGTTGAATAGTTTTTCTTCTCGAGATTCTATCAAACTCGGGCATGCTAAATCTTTCTTTGACTTTATCTGAACTGAACAAAACCTCTGATTTGTATTATACACTACAAGTACAATCCACAGAAAGAGTGTGCACTACTCACAACACTCTGACTGCTATTAACTCTGAAGCATAATAGTAATCTGTGACTTTGAACTTTCTTTCTTTCTGTCTTTCTTAAACTCTAACTTGTTTACAGTGAAAGTTAACACTATATCATCTTTGTTTAAAGTGCACTTGTCACTATAGCCAGAAGCTACTAACCAACCAACCAGATCCTCTCAGAAGTGGGGGGGGGAAAGTGCTTGTTCTCATTTAGAGGCTAGCACCCTTCTTATATATGCTCAAAACAACCCTTGACAACTGATATCAATCATTGTAGCATGTGGATTTCTTGTAGCATGTGGTAATTTTGATGGAAATCATGCTGCATCTCGGAAGGCTTTCCGGATGAGGGACATATGCTAAATCAATTCTGATATTCTCGGAATTAACTCCAGAGGTCCGGAGTTTATCTTTTAATCTAATCATTCAGCTTTATGGCAATGCCATACAAAGATGAAGCTCGGAACACTTTAATCCTGCAGATATTGTCATAGTCCAAGTCAAACACAAGTGTGGGTTTTAGTATTAGAGCTTTATTACTTGGAAATACAACTGTATTATGCTATGAAGACCCACTTAAGTGTCATTCAGATGCAATCACTGTGTAGTTCTGTGTGTCTTCTCTGAACACAATGTACTGTCCAGTCTCAGCATCACTGATAGTACTTTACAGTTGAAAATGCATAATTACTGCATTATAGACTCAAATAAAAATGAGTCATATCAACGCACCGGGGGAATGCATAACTGGAATTTAATATGATGATTTAATTGCATTGCTACATAGGACTTGAGCTCGGGGGGCATGGACTGGTGAGAAAGAATCATTCTTGGGGTATCAGTAGTGTTGTCACTCATTCAATACTTGATTAAATCTCACAATAGCTAAAGGCTGGTTCCTCATCGACATCTCCGAAGATGAAAAATTCGGAGTCAAAGTCGAAGTTGAAAGTTGAACGATAAGCCATGGTTCCCATTTTTGCGATAATTGACTCTGAGAGTGCCGCATACTTTGATTCAAAGAAAGAGATCTATTGGCCGAAATTTACGAACTACGTACAACTCAGAGCTAGAAGTTCATCACGACTCATTCCGTACCAATTCCAATATCAAAGCTTCCCCAACCCTCCTTTCTCAAAGGCCTCCTCCCCCTCTACCTTACTCAAATTCCTCTCCATGCAAATAGGTTCTATTTGATGGCCGTCTGCGTGGATACCGCAAGACATTCTTGATCCTCCCGCCGGTTACCTTCGTCCTTGGTCTGTGTCTCCCTAGTGGCCCATGGAGAAGATGCCAACGGCGCGCTTTGGGTGGTGTGAGTGGTTCAAGTGATTTGAGCGGTTTGAGTGAGATGAGCGGGGGAGATTCGGGAGTTCGGTGATGGTGATGGTGATGGGGTCCTTGTGAAAGCAGTCTTCGATGAATTCGATGAGATGGTGATAGAGAATCTGTATTTGATAGTCATTGTTAGTGTTCGGAACTAGCTGTCGGGAATGAGAATAGGTGGGGTTCGGTGTGAGTGGTTGGTGTTAGTTTCGATTTGAGAGTTGCTGTGAATGTAATGTGGAGCAGGAAGAAGGGAAGAGGTGGAAGATGGGAAAAAATGTATGACAATGTCGAGGACGCTGAAGAAAAACAAACAAGAGGGAGAACAAACAAAGTAAATCCGACTAACCTAATCCCCATCCCCTTCCTATCCTCTTTCGGAAGAAGCAATGCCGCGCTAGGTGATATATCCACAAACAAAGGAAGGTTTGACAATGTGATAACCTCCCTCTCCAGATCTCCCTTGCGCCGCTTATCTTCCATGTTTTCGCTAAATCTGCACCAAAAAATCTCCATGCTGCCCTCACCACCATTCCTATTCCTTGCAACAATCTCCGGTTCATAAGCAACATAAGACAGACTTATTCAAACAAACCAAGGTAGAAGAAATAAACGAAGGTAGAACAAAGGAATGAAGGAATGAATGTTAAACGCAACATTTACGTGTACTCACATCCTGCACCAAATCCCCCTTCAAACTCGTGAAATTCCTTCCTTTCTTCAGTACACATATGGGTACCTCAAACGGTGAAGACACGGAAAACAAGGATAGGAAATGTGCGGTGACGTGGATTGGACAGTGGAGCCTAGTCGATGAAGAAAATCAAGTTTGAGAAAGACGCTGAAAGACATGATCATTCCCTCGATTTTTTTACCGCTAGGCAACTTAGTGCTAGTTTTCTTTGTCTTCACTCATCAGCCATTCTTTTGCAAGTTCAAATCTAAGTTTTAGTTGTCCAATTCGAGTTATCCTCTACAGACCGTGCTACCCAAGAACCATCGAAAAACACCACCACCCACAATTCCGGACATACTCCCTCCAATGTTTTTGCCAGTGAGAACCAATCACTGTTGGTGATAGATTGTCTACGGTATGGGGTTGTTGGAGAAAACCAATGTCCGAAAGTCAATTCATGTAGACCAGGAATGAGAGAGATGATTGGGGATAATTGTTTCATGTCCGACTGGTCACAGATAATATATGCATTAGTTCATGGATGTCTTTCAAGCAATCAAAAAACTTGCCTCTGGAGGCATGTCTTGGAACAAAAGCTCCAAGTTTATGATATTTGGAAACAATCCGATCACTTCTTCCACAAGTTGCTGAAGGAACTGTGTATCAAAGATATCTGAAAGATAAACACATACACAGGTGACATATTTTCTTTCCAGACCGATATGTGGGTGGCTAGTAGTCCGACTAGAACAATCAGAGATAGGTTTCCATGAGAACCCAGACTCCACCTGCAATAGCCCAGGATAGATATGCAGAGTTTCAAAAATAGTATCAACACCCTCTCGTTCATATGAGAGTAAGGTGAGGGTTGGGTGTTTGGTGGAAATGGTCTGGAATGTGGAAAGAAAACTTTCCCGATTACCATTGCTAAACACGCCTAGAATCTGGAGTGAGTCAGACTGAGCATTGGTGATGGCACAGAGATCAAAGAACTGGCTGCAATGCAGCGAGTGTAAGTTGAAATGCTTTTTGCTATACAGTACGTCCTTATGTAGGTCGTGTCATGCTATTTCACTTCACTTACTTGGAAGGAGTTTCTCCATATATGGTAATTAGTCACGTTCTGTTGGAATACATTCATTTAAATGTGACTGGCACGGGATATCATGGGACTGTCACCCTCTGTCACAATTACTTTTTCTCGTCTCATCCGGTTACTCCAGGACCCCGGACTACAGACCAGAATGTCTTATCCAAAAAATTCTCGAGACCAAGCACTATGATGCGAACCAAATTCACCAAATATTCCATGCCTATGATGTGGACTGGGGTCTGGCCGTCAAAATGGCTCAAAATGGTGGGTGTCAAGCCCATGCCTCGGGCCTCCATTCCGCCGCTCGGTATTCCGAAGATCCACCGTTTATTGTAATCTCACTCTTATTGTTCTTTCTCGCTACACATACCCTTTCATTCTAGTCCCTCCTTATTGTCTTTTACTTTACCCTGCAGGTACTACACGTATAGCTCCTAGTAGTTAGTCTGGCGCTCCGCACCGTTGTGCTATTCCGTAGATATAAATACTGCCTGTACGCTACTGTAGTTCCTCAGTTTAATTATCAACTTAGATCTCTCTTCCTCTCTCAGTCCATCTCTTAAGTCTTCAGGCTCATTACCTCAAAGCTCTCTCTATAGCCTTTGGACTTATAAGTTCTCTGGCTTGCTCCTTGTCACCGGCGACACCGCCGCTCCGACTTGGCTGCTACTGGTCTCCCTCCTCTATACTCTTGATCTCCGGGGACTAACAGCGTAACAGCGGTGTTGTTAATAACTTCGCTACTGTCCCACTCGACTCCCGCATTTAGACACCCTGTGACCTCTGGCACGGTTACGCGGTGTACATGATCTTAACAGTATAATTAAACTCAATCCGTTAATGTTGTACTGACATATTATTTTTTATGCCTCCGAAAACCCGAACTCAATCGAGAGCTAACTCTGAAGAAAACACTTTCTTCACCACAGCCCAATCCTTTGCCCCTTTTTCCGAATCCATCTCTGCCATCGGTCAACCACGTCACCGTAATCGCGGTTTCGGTCCAGCTACAGTTCCTACTACGTCGACTCTTCCTGAAGCCATGGAAGAAGACCAACAATTCAAGTACAGCACCTTGTATACTGGTGATGGACAACCTGTCCAAGTTTTGACCCCTCGCCGTGGACAACCCCCCGTGGTCGCTCCGGCTCAGGGCCGGTCTACTACTCGTATTGACTCTCCTATCCTCCAAGCGATAGCCCGTCGTACTGGAAAACAACCTCAACGTCAAGCTGCTTCAGAATCTCCTCGTGACCCGCCTCCTCACTTCGATTTGGACACTGGCAATCACGATGATCAAGACCCTCCTGTCGACCCCGACGATCCGGGCACCGACAATAATCACGATGACCTGGATGACGACTCCGGCGGTTTACCGCGTGGTGAGCCTGGTGACCCCAGTGGTCCCGGCGGTCCTGGTGGTCCTGGTGGACCTCGTTCCCCAATCTCTCCTGACATCCCCAACAAGCAACGTGCTATGTTGGAACTTCTCTCGGGATTCAAAGGTTCCATTGAAACCCTTGGTACTGTTCTCGCCGCCCTCGGCCGTCCCTCTGACAGCTCTGAATCCAAGAGCAAGGTCAAGGAGCCAGAGGTATTCGATGGTTCGGACCCCCGAAAACTCAAGATGTTCTTCGTCAATCTCGCCCTGGTCTTCAATGACCGTCCCAAGTACTTCACCAACCAGCGGAAGGTGAATTATACACTTTCTTATCTCAGTGGGTCAGCCAAAGAATGGTTTGTCCCTGATATCCTCGACCCGGATCTCGACTCGCTGCCGGCCTGGACGTCCTCCTTCAAGGCCCTTGTAAAGGAGCTTCAGGACAATTTTGGCGTTTACGACGCACAAGGCGAGGCCGAAGATTCCCTCGGTAACCTGAAGATGAAGGAAACCGAGAACATCCGGAAATACAACATCCGGTGCAACACCCTGGCTGCTAGCACCAACTGGGATTCTGCCGCCCTGAAATGGGCTTATGGACGAGGTTTGACTGAATGCATTAAGGATGAAATGGCGTGTTTGCCCAAGCCAGCGATGCTCGCCGATTATCATCAGGAAGTACTTCGTATTGACAATCGCTATTGGAAATGCAAAGAAACTCGAAAGCGTGAGGCTGGTAAGCCTTTCATTGCTCGGAACCTGAAGAAGGGTTCCTCGGACTTTAAGACTGGTTCTACTAACCAGCAAAACAATTCTCAGCCATCTGGTTCTTCGGCGCCATTCATGCCGAAACCTAAACCTTTCTCTGGAGGCAAACCAAACAATAATGGTAAGCCTCAGAACTCTTCGAATTCCGGCCAATCCGGCGGTCAGCACCCCGCGTTCAACCATCTAGGTGCAGATGGTAAAGTACTTCCCTCTGAACAGGAAAGAAGGATGAAGAACAACCTTTGTCTCTTCTGCGGTGGTAAGCATCAGATTGCTGACTGCAATAAGCGAAAGGCCTGAGAATTGAAGGGCCGTGCTGCCGAGGTTGAAGAAACCCCCGAGCAACCATTGAAGTTGTTGAAGAGGATTCGGAAAACTAATCCGCAGCTCTTGTTCCCCGGTACGAAATGGGAGCTGCGTTGATCAGGTTCATACCTCACCTGGGGAGTTATATCTCAACGCGTCCGCTCTTTCTTCCATTGAACGATCTCTTGCAATATCATTAACTACTGAATTTTTGTTATCTGATTCGGCTGCGCTGGCCGAACCCATTTCTGCTCTTCTTAAATTTCCTACTCTTGTTGATTCTGGTTCTACTGACTCTTTTATTGATACTCGTTACGTTTCTCAAAACTCTATTCCAACGACCAAAATCTCTCCTGTTAATCTTCGTCTCTTTGATGGTTCATTATCTTCTAAACCCATTACCAATATGGCAAATATCGCCGTTTGGTTCCCTTCCGGCGAGCTGCTTCTATTGCCCTTTTATGTTACACATTTAGATTCATCTTGTAAAGCAGTATTAGGTTACAGTTTCTTATCCCACTACAATCCGTTGATTGACTGGGCATCTCGAAACATTACGTTCCATAACACTTTGCACTTTGATTCTCCACAGACGTCTGTGCCTTCTGCTATCAACCCCGTTGATGCAAAGGTCGCTGTTCCGCTACCGGAACTTTTGCCATCGGTTTCACCGACAATTCTGGAGACCCCTCCTGGGGACTCACTTCACTCCCGCTCTCGGACTTCACGGGCCAAGCCCCTCTCGTCCAAATTCCCTTTTGAACCCATCTATTCTTATCCTACGGTCTCTCAATTTGCTGCTCAGCTGGAAACTCCCGAGGTTGACATTGCACTGGTAAGTGCTGCAGTCTTTAACAGGGCTTGCAAGGATGCTAGTATGGAACCCATTCTTCTTCATGCTATTCACTCAGAGGTCGCGGCCCGCGCCGCCGACCGCTCCTCCATTGCTCCTACTGTCCCTCCACTTCCTCCTTCTATCCCAGCAGAGTACGCAGAGTTTGCAGACGTCTTCGACAAGATCGCTGCAGATTCACTTCCTGAACACAGACCCTATGTCACAAAGTGGCAGCGGCGGAGTGACTAAGCGGAGCAGAGAGGCGGAGCGACTAAGCGGAGTGATAATGCGGAGCGACTAAGCGGAGTGATAATGCGGAGCGACTAAGCGGAGTGATAATGCGGAGCGACTAAGCGGAGTGATAATGCGGAGCGACTAAGCGGAGTGATAATGCGGAGCGACTAAGCGGAGTGATAATGCGGAGCGACTAAGCGGAACAGAGACAGACTGGTCCCAAGATAATGACAGAGATATATTGAGTATCGTAGTCATAGGTAATAATAAGTAACACATACCTGGTCCCAAGATAATGACAGAGAGGTCAAGATAAGGGACCAGGCTGTGGGGGTTTGGCTATTTATACATAATCCGATCTGCGAGAAATAACGATGTAATACTGTACAGTTTAGGAACAAGGAAGGTGGCGGAAGCCGGTAGAAGGAGAAGGGTAACAGGTGGATCGGTAATCAATGATGGGGGTCAGGTGGATCAGTAATCGATGGGATTTGGTGGTGATGTAATCGTACAAGTAAAGGCGTCGAAACGGTGAGAAAAGGAAAATGATAGGGGCTACGTACTTCATGACATTACCCCCCTCCTTACGACCATTGCCCTCGATGGTCAAGCCTTTGCTGCTGTGGGGTGTTTCTTGTGGAAGGCTCGAACGATCTTTGGAGCGCGGCTGAGGTTGGGCGCTGGCTCCCAGGAATTATGCCCTGCGTCGTAACCCTTCCACTTGACCAGGTATTCCAACCTCTTCCACCGGACCCGACTATCCAGAATTTCTTCTACTTCATATTCCGGTTCATCTTCATCTTCTAGGTAGACTGGCTCTGGTGGCGTTGGTATTTCTCCATTGATGGTGTTACCTTTCCAGGGATAGAGTTTGTCGACATGAAAGACAGGATGGATGCGGTCGAGCGAGATTGGGAGGTCAAGGCGGTAGTCCAGGGGTCCAATTTTCTCTAGGATTCGGTAAGGTCTAAGCTGCCGATCTCCAAGTTTCTCACTGGATAGTTGGAGGTTGATGTCCTCTGCGCTGAGCCAAACAAAATTTCCGACTTTGAACTGGTGAGCTTTTCATTTTCCTCGTTCATATCCTTCTTTCTGTAGTTTCTTCCCTAAGTGCAAGGCGGCTCCTGCGTCCTGTCGTGCTTCTCGGAGTATCTGTATGCGGTCATCCACCGCCGGGATCCCGCTGCGTTGTCCGACTGGAATGTTAAACAAGGGGAGGTATCCGTAGGTGAGCTCAAATGGGGACATGCCAAGTGCAGAATGGGTTCGCGAGTTGATTACGAACTCCGCCATGGGGAGATGTTCTGCCCAGTCATCCTGCCGACGACCTACGTAGAGTCAAATGTACTTTTCTACTTCTTGGTTGGCGCGTTCGGTTTGACCGTTGGACTGAGGACGGTACCCAGATGTAAGGTCTGATTTTATTCCTAGTCTGGCGAGTAAAGATCGCATGAGTTTGGCTGCAAACTGAGGCCCCCAGTCGGATTTGAAGTGGAGAGGGAGCCCGTGAAGACGGAAGATTTCCCTGTAGTAGATGTCAGCAACGCCTTCCGCAGTGATGGAGCTAGTACATGGGAGGGCATGAATTTGTTTCCCATAGAGATCTGTGCAAACCAGGACTGCGTCGTATCCTTGGGAGTTAGGCAGTTGCGTTATTAGGTCCACTCCTACCTCTTCCCATAAACCCGATGGTACGTCTAGTGGCTGAGTTATAGCTCGTGGGTGTCGTTGGATCTTTTTGCGTGCGCATGTCTCGCATCCCTCTACGTATTTCTCCACAAAGGAGCGCAGTGTTGGCCACCAGAAGTGGGTGCTAACTAGATCGAGTGTTCCGTGGAGTCCAGGGTGTCCAGCTGTGGGATGATCGTGGCATTGACGCAGTACTTCCGTGCGTAGGTCATTGTCTGCAGGTATGTATACTCGTCCTCGGTAATAGACTAGACCGTTGTCCTCCTCCCATTCGGCAATTCCGTTAGCCAAGCGCTGTAGTCCATGCTCCTTGACTGTTTTGAGACCTTCCAGTACCTGTGCTTCCCGCTGTGAGGCTTTCCGGATGCGATCCTCTAAGGGGTTCCGTAGGATAGAGGCGGCAATTTTGGTGAAATGGTTGGGCTTGAGGACCGTCTGCTGTCGATTATCCTCATTGTCTAATACCTGGTGGGCTGCCATACGAGAGAGAGCATCAGCCTGAGTGTTTGTTCTGCCGGGGCGATGTATCATGTGGAAGTCAAATCGTGAGAGGTACAGAGCCCAGCAAGCTTGTTGCCGGGTGAGGTCTTGAGCTGTGCGCCAAAACTCGAGGTTGGAATGGTCGGTGATGATGTCGAATGGCTGGGGTAGTCCCTCTAGGAAGTTCCTCCAGTCCTTCAATGCTTCTATGATGGCCAGCATTTCCCGGTCGTAGATCTCGTAGTTCCGTTCCGCTGGTTGCATTGAGGCTGATCTAAAAGCAACGGGGTGCCATTGGCCATCCTCTTGCTGCTGCATGAGAGCGCCGCCAGTAGCAAAGCCTGATGCATCTACCTCGATTCGGGTTGGTCTGTCCGGAGTCCACAGGGCTAAGATGGGTGCGGAGATGAAGGCTTCCCTCAGGGTGTCAAACGCTTTCTGCTGGGTGTCCATCCAGGTAAAGGATATGTCTTTCCAAGTGAGGTCGTTCAGGGGCCTAGCTATCCTTGCAAAGTTCCGGATGAAGCGCCGATAGAAGTTAGCAAATCCAAGGAACCCTCGTAGCTCTCGAAGGTTAGTGGGGGCTGGCCAGTTGCGAACCGCAGCTACTTTTACCGGGTCCATTCGTACCTCTCCTTCCGATATAATGAGGCCTAGGTATTCAATCTGTTGTTGTTCGAATTCGCACTTCTCCGGTCGTAGATACAGGTCATGCTTCTCCAACCGGATTAGTACTTCCCGTACCACTCGTCGGTGTTCCTGAAGGTCACTGCTAAAGATGAGGATGTCGTCCAGGTAAACTGCTACCTTTCCAGCTGCTATAAGGTCTGCGAATATGGCATTCATAAGTGCTTGAAATGTTGCAGGGGAGTTGGTGAGACCAAAGAACATAACCTTAGGCTCAAACAGCCCTCGTGTGGTTGCAAAGGCTCCTTTCCATTCGTGACCTTCCTTAATTCGAACATTGTTATAACCCCAGTGGACGTCAAACTTGGTAAAATATCGGGCCCCTTGAAGTCGACTAATAATATCAGCAACCAATGGGAGGGGGTAGCGGTTCTTTACAGTATATTCATTCAGTTTCCGGTAATCCTGTACAAAGCGCAGCTTCCCATCTTTCTTCTTCACAAAGAACACCGGGGACGAGATGGGTGATTTAGAGGGGACGATATAGCCTTTCCGCAGATTCTCTTCCAGGAATCGATCCAGCTCCTCCTGCTCGTTTAAGGACATGGGATAGATCTTGGTGCGCATAGTTGCCGGTGCTCCAGGCAGGAGATCGATTGCGTGGTCCCAGGGTTGATGGGCAGGTAATTGTTTGGAAGCGGATTCTGAGAAAACCTTCTTGAAGTCTCGGTACTGCTCAGGGATCATTTCTTCGAAGGTTTTGAGGGGTTTGTCTCGGTTGGCTAGCTGTTGGGAGTAAGTGAATCCTGCTGCACACCAGACTTCCTCGGTTTGTTCTTCCAAAATCCCAGCTTTTACCCATGCTCGACGAGTTTTGTGGTTGGCTCGGATTCGGTGTATTGGAGGTTCTTCCATGGATTCGCTCTCTTCCAGGCCGGTTTCAGGTAATATCGCAGCGTCGCTGGGTTCGGGTTGAGTTTCTGGGCTCAAGGGTTCTCGGATTTGGCTGTCAGCATTAGCTGGTACTCGGTGAGGATGTGAAGTCTGCTTGTCTTCTACTTCCTCCAGAGTTACCCGAGGGGGTTTTACTGAAAGCCGTCCTTTCTCCCAGTCAATCTCGGGATTTACCTTTCGTAACCAGGGAAGTCCCAGGATAATATCCTCTCCTCCTAGATGAGTGATTAGAAAGTCCATCCATCGCTCCTGGTTATCCACTGTGAGTGCTAGGCGTGCAAAATGGGTGATCCTTCCAGCTCGATTAGGGGTGCCGTCGATATTGAACACGTCGATTGGTTTATGGAGGGGTGCACATCTTACATGGTTTCGGGTGGCGAAGTCTTGGTTTAGAAACAGGGCGGTGGCTCCACAGTCTACCATGGCTGCAGTTGTTATACTATGGTTCCTTCCTCTTAGTTTCGCATGAATTCGGAAGTGTGGGGAACTGGAATTTAATTCCCGGATCGACGATATTGTACATGATGGAAGCAAGTCATATGAAGAGGTAGTGAACATAGTAAACTGATTATAGGGTACTCTCGGTGCAGCCAAAACGGGTACCCTCTTTAAAAACCCTGCTGTAAGCCAGAGGACGAAGAAGACAGAGCGTTAGCTCGATCGAGCAACTCCCTTATTTGACCGATTTGGTTGGAGAAGTCCTGGTTAGGCGGGCTCGGAGTAGCAGGTATGTTAGTCGGGGCGAATGGTGGGGTTGAGGCCGCGATCTGGACTGACTCGTTTGGGAACAGGGAGAATGACGCGGATCCGGTGGCTGATATCTGTTGGCGACGGGGCTGCTGGCGTCGGCCTCGATCTCGTCCGAGTCTCATGAACTTGTCCTGGCAGACTGCTTCCAGGTGTCCTCGGCGTCCACAGTAACGGCAAGTGGTTTCTCGGTGTGGGCAATTCTGCTTGACATGACCTTGGGCACCACAGCCAAAGCATCGTCCACGCATGCGGCCTAGGAAAGCCTCCCTCGTATTCCCATTGCTAGTGTGGGTGGCATCGATATCCATGGCATGGGGATCAGCAGGGGCCACATAGGAGCGGGTAGGTCCAGTGCTTCGACCAGTCAGAGTAGGGTCATGCAAGTAGACATCTACCGATACGGCTCGTGTGATGGCCTCTTTTAGGGTTCGAGCAGCTCCTTGACCAATGTTTACCGTAATCAGATTTTGTCGGATCTCCGGAAGTAGGGCAGAGTAGAAGCGTTCCTTCAAGTCAATGTCAGACATCTCAGTCCGACTTCCGATGTCCTGGAATTTCTGAGCAAACTCCGCTACTGTCTGCCCGTTGCCCTGCTTAAGGGATTGAATCGCGTTACGGGCTTCCATACCTGGGTCTATCGATTCAAATCGCTGGCTGAACTCTGTGAGAAACTTGTCCCAATCGCCTTCGAAAGGGGGGTTCTCCGCACTGAAATGCAGCAAATGGGGAGTCGCCCAGTCTCCAGCACCTTCTGTGAAGAAGCCTAAAGCCGACTTGATAAGCTTTGCCTGACTGTTGGAAAGATCAGGTTGTTCTGATGCCCAGTTTTGGAACTGAGCTCTAAAGCGTTGTGCTTCACTACTGTCTTTACCCTTAAATACCTCGGGTTTGTTCATGCTGGACTTGGAGGATGAGCGTTCCTCCATGGCTGTAGCGAGATTGGCTACTTGTTTAATGAGCAGCGTCAAAGATAATGACAGAGAGGTCAAGATAAGGGACCAGGCTGTGGGGGCTTGGCTATTTATACATAATCCGATCTGCGACAAATAACGATGTAATACTGTACAGTTTAGGAACAAGGAAGGTGGCGGAAGCCGGTAGAAGGAGAAGGGTAACAGGTGGATCGGTAATCGATGATGGGGGTCAGGTGGATCAGTAATCGATGGGATTTGGTGGTGATGTAATTGTACAAGTAAAGGCGTCGAAACGGTGAGAAAAGGAAAATGATAGGGGCTACGTACTTCATGACACCCTACGACTTGAAGATTGACTTGGAAGAGGGCGCTTCGCCGCCCCTCGGCCGTATTTATCTGTTGTCTGAAAAGAAGCTAGTCGCCCTTAAAGACTTTATTGACAAACAGCTGGCTACTGGTGCCATCACCCCATCATCCTCTCCTCACGGCGCTCCGGTCCTTTTCGTCCCGAAGAAAGATGGCAAACTTCGCCTTTGCGTTGACTTCCGTGGACTCAATCGTATCACCAAAAAGGATCGTTACCCACTTCCACTCATCTCAGATCTTCTCAACGCTCCGAAAAGAGCTAAAATATACACCAAATTGGATCTCACTCACGCTTATCATCTAGTCAGAATCGCTGAAGGTGATGAATGGAAGACCACCTTTCGGACCCGTTATGGCTCCTACGAATGGAAGGTTATGCCGTTCGGCCTTATGAATGCTCCTGCGGCTTTCCAGCGGTTTGTTAATGACATCTTTTCTGACATGCTCGATAAGAACACCAAGAACACGTCAAGGAGGTTCTTTGGCGGCTGCGCCATCATCGGCTTTACGCAAACCCCGAGAAGTGCAAATTCAATATGGATACTGTTGAGTATTTGGGTTATATTCTTTCTCCCGACGGATTGACCATGTCCAAGGAGAAAGTTCAGACAGTTCTAGAGTGGCCGGTTCCGAGGAAGGTTAAGGACATTCAGTCCTTCCTGGGTTTTGCAAATTTCTATCGTCGTTTTATCTATAATTATAGTGATATTGTTGTGCCGATGACCCGGCTTACCCGGAAAGGCGCTCCCTGGATCTGGGACAGCAGCTGTCAAGAGGCCTTCAAAAATCTCAAAATTGCTTTTACTTCTGCGCCGATACTGGCCCATTGGGAGCCGAATCGCCCACTTATTGTGGAGACCGACACTTCCAACTACGCCATTGCAGCGATTCTTTCCATCCAATATACTGACAGTGAAATTCATCCTCTAGCCTTCCTTTCCAGAACGCTTCACGCAGCTGAGCTCAACTACGATACTCACAACAAAGAGTTACTGGCCATTTTCGAGGCCTTTAAAGCTTGGCGTCATTATCTGGAAGGCTTGGGTGATCCGGTGGATGTCGTCACCAATCACAAGAATCTTGAGTATTTTTCTACTACCAAGGTTCTCACACACCGACAGGTCCGATGGTCAGAATTTCTACATCAATTTAATATGGTCATTCGCTTCCGACCGGGGAAACTCAGCGAGAAACCCGATTCGATAACTAGACGCTGGGACGTCTACCCTAAAGAGGGGGATATCGGCTACGCCCAAGTGAACCCTCATAATTTCCATCCTATCTTTACTAACAAACAACTCACTGCGTCCCTTCAAGCTACCTTCCTAGAAGGCCCGGCTTTACGAGCCTCGATCATCATGGATATCGAAGCCCTACACTAGGCCATTATCCTCACCCTTCCCGCCGACCCGAGCTCCATTGTTGGTTTGGAACTTTGACAAGACCGTGCCTACAGGTCAATAGCTATAGAGGTTTCGAGGTCAAATATGGGCCGGAAATGGCCCGGGATAACTCCGAGGTCCGGAGCTGAGTATTGGCCTGTAGTACACACTGGGAGTGGGACGTCGGTGAAGCTATTAGCAACACCCTTCACACACTGTTGTGTCCCCGGGAATATAATGGCAAGGATATAATGTCCAGATGAGCAGCCTAGATGGGGTTCCTGTGATCCGGGAGTCCGGAGCAGCTCGGAAGCAAAGGTAAAGGAGATATTAAAGAGTGGGATAAGGTGGTACACTTGATTTCAAGCTTAACTACAACGTACAAAGTATCCTAGCTTATATACCTCCAAAATACAGTCATAAGACCTCGATGAAAGCTCGGAATAATAAATAGGTCACAAGGTGATTATTCCGAAGTCCGGCCGCTCCGGGCCGGGCCGGGAAGTGTATGGTGTGAATTGCATGCATATGACAAACTTGCAAAAGATCCTTCCAATGAACGTTGGAGCTTAGGTAGTGACAAGTTACTACGCCTTGATGACCGTATTTATGTTCCTAATCACGGCAATCTTTGCCTTCAAGTCCTACACTACTTTCACGATCATCCACTCTCCGGCCATTTTGGCCAGAACCGCACTCTAGAAGCAGTATGTTGTCAATACACCTGGCCCAAGGTCAAAGACTTCGTACGTGATTATGTTACTTCTTGCACTATTTGTGGTCGCAATAAGCCTCGCCGTCATTGGCCCTACGGCTTGTTGAAACCTCTGCCGGTTCCGGTCCGACCATGGGATCCGATCTCCATGGACTTCATTGAGCAACTGCCAATGTCGAATGGCTATACAGCTATCCTTGTCGTTGTGGATCGATCCTCCAAGCAAGCTATCTTTATTCCAACTTACGACACCATTACTTCCGAACAACTAGCTGAGCTTTTTGTCATTCACGTCTTCTCCAAACATGGTGTTCCTAATCATGTCACTTCTGATCATGGTTCCGAATTTGTTTTGGCGTTTTTCCGGGCTCTCGGTAAAGCGCTCTCCATGGAACTTCACTATACCTCTGGATATCATCCGGAAGCCGATGGGCAGACCGAGCGTGTCAATCAAACTCTCGAACAGTACATCAGGATCTATTGCTCCTACCAACAAGATGACTGGTCACCTTTACTCCCGATCGCTGAGTTTGCCTATAACAACGCTCCTAATGCTTCCACAGGTATTACTCCATTCTTTGCTAACAAAGGATACCATCCCAACATCACTGTTTGGCCCGAGGTCGACATGAAGTCTGATCTAGCCAGAAACTTTGTTGTTAACCTCGATGAACTCCATGCACTCCTTCAAGAGGAAATCCTTCTAGCTCAATCTCGTTACAAGGAACAAGCTGACAGGAAAAGAATCTCGCACCTGGAGTTCCCGATCGGCTCCGAAGTTTTTGTTCTTGCTAAGCACATTTGTTCTACTCGTCCTACTGAAAAATTCTCAGAAAAATATCTTGGTCCTTTCAAGGTCATCAGTCGACCTGGTACTTTGTCTTACGAGCTCAAGCTCCCGGATTATCTTCGCCGTATTCACCTGGTATTCCACGTCTCACAGCTGGAGCCGGTTACGCTGAACCCATTCCCGAATCGTACTCAATCTCCTCCACCTCCAATTGAAGTTGACGGTGAAGAGGAGTACAACGTTGCCGAAATCCTGGACTCCAAGTTGGACAGAAGGTACAAGCATTGTCCCCTATGTTATTGCATTCGGTGGGCCGGTTACGAAGGTACCGAAGATGAATTCTCTTGGGTTGCTGCTGATGAACTGGTACCGGCATTCCACGCTCGATACCCTCACAAGCCTGGACCTTGATTATAAAAAACATTTTATTCCTTTTTCCCGATGACATGCCTAAATTTTGGCTAGATGTCTATGCTGTGAATTGTGACATTTTCACGTATAGATTTGTATCAAGAGGACTGTAATTGAGACCCAGATTGACAGTCAAAGTCAATACTGAATCAGTCTAATAAGTTGAAGGGACCATATACCCATACTACCACAAGTTGGTTAGTTTACCCATCCCCGATACTACCTGTTTGTCAAGCAGGATTATACCAGACTTGGACTACATCCGAAGGATGACCATTCACATATGACATACCAAGGGTATTCTTATTGGACCTTACACTGGCAGGAGTTTGGAAGAACTTACTCAAGTGACCATAAGCCGAGGATTGACTCGAAATGACTTTCTAGAACTTAGGAATTAGCAAATACTCCTTCTAGAACGAAATCATGCATTAATCTAAAAAGACTGCGATTTAGTCTAATAGACCAATCAGGTTGCATGGTTGAGGAAAATGACTAGAAGAACGATCAAAGTACTGCGAGGCTCTGAAGACATAGCAAATGAATGTCAAAGAGTCCTGACGTAGAAAATAATGAAGAATGCAATTAAATGAATACTATGTGTAACTTCCTTGATATAGTATAGGCACAATGGGTGTCTATTGAAAGAGAGAAGCAATTAGTTTAATCCAGATGAATCAGATTGATAGGATTAGAATCGAGGAGAGCTGATTTGCCTCCGGACGAGGTGACAAACAATCGAAGTAAGTGTTGAACAGCAGTGACAGCTGAACACCGTTCGAGTCATTCTCCAAAACAATTAAATTAAATGAACATCGAAGTACCTACCTATGTTTGGAGGTATACTAGAATCTTGGAACCATTATGGACCAAATAAGGACATGAAGATTCAAATTAAATGGTATCTGACCGATTGTAGAAGTTTCCTTGCGGTTCTGAATGTTTATTGTATTAAATTAATTGTACTGTGCGACTTGATATTCTGTATGTATAAATAGCAATCCGATGTATCTGGAATACAAGTGATTTTGGGACGACGTTGCAGTGCTAATCCGTAAAAAGGAAAGACACACTCCCGCCAGACTGAAACCTCTTCGCTAGCAGCCATTCGGGCCCGGCACTTGTGAGTATAGGAACGTTGTGTTCTGCTCCTTGTGACTGCGAGAAGTATATCCAGTTGTTGGGTATTCTTCAAACTTAGGATCAGTTGTTGGTCTTAAGGGCAAATCACGCTGTGTGGTTGTGCCAGCACATAGTTCTAGCCCTCCGAGGGGTCTGTGTGTTTCGGTTTTAATTTACTTTGATTCAAACCCCCAATTCTTGATATGCCCATATCAATACAATCAAAGCACAAATCATGCTGAATCTACCTTAATCAAAGGAATATACCGAATCCTTAGAATGATTCAAATTGATTGATCAAAGCTTCTTACTTAGCTCTCAAAAGCTTTGCGGAACCTTTGCCAACGCTACCCCTTGCTATTACATAAATTTGATAGCAGTGAACTCGCATATTGTGTATTAGATTGGTTGGTTGGAGTGCCCATTAGATTCCTTCCTTTCTCTTTCACACAAAAACGAGGCAAGCTCCTTACCGATTCCGCCGTGCTCCACCGAAGTTTACTTTGTGTGTTTAGAGGGTAAACATGATGATAGCAAATTGAGTGTTTACCTCTCTCTCTTAATTGCTATTTTGGTTTCTTTAATTACGGCTTTCACTTAGTTTCCATTCACACTTAAACTACTTATACTTCAAACTAATTACTTCTTACGCCGCTTCGCGGCCGATTTGCTTTACAATTCAAGACAATATCATATTTTCTCTATATACAAAAAGGCAAAAAATATGTAGGGGAAGCAAGATGACAAGAAGAAGTACAAGAAGGGCCGATAGGCCGATGTCCGATGTCTGTTGTATCCTACTCCTCTCTCTCCTTCCCTTTCTCCGACTGGGCCTTCTTCAGCACCGGTTCTTTCCCCTCCTTTTCCTCTACCTCTACTTCCTCGTCTCCTTCTCCATCCTCATCCTCTCCTACTCTTCTATCCTCTTCCTCCTCCTCGCTATCCACGACCCTCCTTCTCTTCTTTGGTAGCCGCGATGGTCCTGGTTCTGGTATTTCCGGCGGCGAATTCCTCCTCCTCGCAGCGTCCATCATCAACCAGTCCAACTTGTGGTTGAAGTGGCAGTTGTAGTTGTTGGCCTTGAGCTGGCCCTCTCTAAGCTGCCGGTTGTCCGCCAGCAGCTGAGCCATTTGGCTCTCCAAAACCGCCAGTCGCTCGCCGGTCGGTTGTCCTCCCCCCTCCCACTTCACCGTTGAAGGCCGCCCGGAGTATGAGCACTTGACCTTGGCATCGTGGCAGGGTTTGCATATAATTGAACTCCTCTTACCAGCCTGCATCTGGCAAGGGATCTTCTTGCTCCTGCACCGTTCGCAGGGAGCCCGTTCGCCTTCATCGTTGTCATTGTTGTCGTCGCCATCGCCGCCATTGTCAGAATCCCCGCCAACAGGCTACAAACAAGATTGTCAAAACAGAGAGGAATCCAAAGATAGACGGAACTCACCTGGGCCTTGGCCTTGCCTTTCCCTTTTCTGATCTCCACTACTGGCCTCTGTGGGGAGACCGAACTCTCTCTGGGTGAAGAGCCCCTTTGACTATGGGCAGTAGCTGCCCCAGCCAATCTCCTCCGCCTTTCTTCCAACTCCCGCGCCTCGCTCTCCTTCTTCTTCCATGCCACCTCTTTGGCCTTCTGAACTGCCTCCTCCTCGGCCCGCTTTTTCGCCGCAATCGCGGCCTTCCGCTCCTTCACCTTACGAACTTTCTCTTGTGCTCTCCTCAATATTTCCTCCTCATCCTCCTCCAAGTCTTCTTCTTCTGGCTCGACGGATTTGGCCGGAGGAGGTAGCATTCGGCGGGGTCCCGAAGGACCGGCGGTAGACGGAGAGGTAGCGGTGGTAGTTTGGGTGTGGCTGCCAGACATTGTTGGGTTTTGGGGAGATAGGGCGATAATGGCGAAACCTGGCCCTTTTTATAGGGACAAAACGGCGCACGGACCAAGGAAATTTTTCCTCCGAATTGTGTTTGGTTTACGGGAAACCGGAAAATTTCTTGGATGATTAACAACAATTCCTGGTACCAACGGCTTTCGAAAAATTTTTCCTGCTGATTGATAGGATTAATTCCCGATGCTTACGGCTTTTTAAATTTTCTCTGTTGACTAATCACAACTCCCGACACTAACGGCTTTCGAGGGCTCAAGACTAAGAGGGGGATACTGTCAAGCCCATGCCTCAGGCCTCCATTCCGCCACTTGGTATTCCAAAGATCCACCGTTTATTGTAATCTCACTCTTATTGTTCTTTCTCGCTACACATACCCTTTCATTCTAGTCCCTCCTTATTGTCTTTTACTTTACCCTGCAGGTACTACACGTATAGCTCCTAGTAGTTAGTCTGGCGCTCCGCACCGTTGTGCTGTTCCGTAGATATAAATACTGCCTGTACGCTACTGTAGTTCCTCAGTTTAATTATCAACTTAGATCTCTCTTCCTCTCTCAGTCCATCTCTTAAGTCTTCAGGCTCATTACCTCAAAGCTCTCTCTATAGCCTTTGGACTTATAAGTTCTCTGGCTTGCTCCTTGTCACTGGCGACACCGCCGCTCCGACTTGGCTGCTACTGGTCTCCCTCCTCTATACTCTTGATCTCCGGGGACTAACGGCGTAACAGCAGTGTTGTTAATAACTTCACTACTGTCCCACTCGACTCCTGCACTTAGACACCCTGTGACCTCTGGCACGGTTATGCGGTGTACATGATCTTAACAGTGGGAGAATACCAAAATTTCACGTTTTACCCGTTTCTGATCGTTTTGAGGCTTTTTGAGGTCGAATATTAGTCACAAGAAAATGTTCGATTTTGCTCGACCATGATGCATTGATGGGTTGTATGAGGCAATGGCCTGTGACCGGCCCAAAATCTATTAAATTTCGGCCAGTATGATGTGAACTTTTGCTGGAGGTTCACCTGCGGTGACCACTATGATGTGTCATGAAGTACGTAGCCCCTATCATTTTCCTTTTCTCACCGTCTCTACGCCCTTATTTGTATGATACATCACTCCATCACTTTCACGTCCCACCATTGTCGAACTCTCATCGATTACTGATCCACCTGACCCCCTTCATTGATTACTGATCCATCAGTTACCCTTCTCCTTCTACCGGCTTCCGCCACCTTCTTTATTCTCAAACTGTACAGTATTACATCGTCAGTTCTCACAGACCGGATTGTGTATATAAAGCCAGCCCCCACTACCTGGTTGTCAAGTCCATGCCGCGGGCCTCTATTCCGCCGCTCGGTACTCCGAAGATCTGCTCTTATTGTAATCTCTTCCTATTGTTCTTTCTCGCTACACATATCCTTTCGTTCTAGTCTCTCATTATTGTCTTTTACTCTTTCGTTCTAGTCTCTCCTTATTGTCTTCTACTCTACCCTGCAGGTACTACTTGTATAGCTCCTAGTAGTTAGTCTAGCGCTCCGCACCGATGCGCCGTTCCGTAGATATAAATACTGCCTGTACGCTACTGTAGTTCCTCAGTTTAATTATCAACTTAGATCTCCCTTCCCAACTTAAGCTCCTCTCTAAGTCTTCAGGCTCAACGCCTTGAAGTACTCTCTACTCTACCTTAGGACTTATACGTCCTTTGGTTCGCTCCTCATCACCGGCGATCCCGCCGCTCCGACTTGGCTGCTACTCAGCTCCTCCCTTCTATACTCTCGACCTCCGGGGACTAACGGCGTAACGGCGGTGTTGTTAATAACTTCACTACTGTCCCACTCATCTTCCGCACTTAGACACTGTGTGACCTCTGGCACGATTACACGGTGTGCATGATCTTAACACTGGTCCCTTATCTTGACCTCTCTGTCATTATCTTGGGACCAGGTACGTGCTTACTTACTAGTACTTACAACTCCGATACTAATATAACTCTGTCATTATCTTGGGACCAGTCTGTCTCTGCTCCGCTTAGTCGTTCCGCATTATCACTCTGCTTAAGTCGCTCCGCCTCCCTGCTCCACTTAGTCACTCCGCCGCTGCCACTTTGTGACATGATGCAAACCCAGAGCATGGGTACACCCTCATTTCGGGTGCCATTATGATGCGAACTGGGATAAGTCACTACAGCCTATAGTCCGGGGTCCTGTTACTCCCTGTTACTCCATAAAATTTACTTTTATTCTGCTTTTCTCAAAAAATCAATGTCGGCGCCTGAAAGGCGCCCCTGTTTTTGATTCCATAATTAATATTTAATAACCCACAAGGAAGGAGCCGAGTTTTTGCCATGCACGGTGGTGCAGTGGCCTACAATCGCATGTGGACTGATGGGAAAGAATCCTTGAGGTATCAGCAGTGTTGTTATGCATAATAATTGAGTACTTGATTAAAAGCTCACAGTAGCTGAAGGCTCGTTCCTCATTGACATCTCCGATGGAAAAGTCGAATGCTGAACACTGAATGATAAGCTATGATTCTTGTTCTCACGAAATTTACTCCGATAGTGCCGCATATGCCATACTTTGATTCAGAGAACAAAATTTATTGGCATATGTCGATGCCTTGGAGCTCCAGCTTTGAGTGTTGATTCGAAGAGTTCTGAATATTCAAATTCATGTGGTGGATATTCCGACTATGTATGTAAAACAATTGGAGAAGGGTTTCCATGAGAACCCAGACCCATCCGATAGCCCAGGACAGATATGGACCTTCTTGTGCGGATTAGAGCAACATGAGGGTTCATCTGCAAAACCTGGATATTCGGACCCTTAGCCGAATATCCAGGTTTTGCAGATGTTGGGTACCGCCAATGTTGCCAATGGGGTCACATAGAATGTGTGTAGCAATATGGGATTTCAGCTTTAGCTCGGGGGGAAAGACTAAGAAACCTGAGAAACAATATTTGAAGCATCAATGTCCAAGTCAAGGACGTAGACCCTTATATCTGCGGAAGGCGTCATGATCAGAGTTGTCATCCAGGATGATAATCTTGCTACAGTAATACCAAGGCACTTCCACTGCCAGAGGTCATGATCCCACTTTTGATTCTAGAATTGGTGTTTTTGTTTGTTTGGAGAGTAGGCGAGGATATGGATTATGAGAAATATTGATAAAGAAGATCAAGAGAAAAACAATTTGACTTCGTCCAACATCGTTTTCGGTAAAAGGACTGCCGTACATCACTTATTATTATGTATCTCCCAACCTACCATCAGCTACCATCTTGGCCCAGAACCTCCCCGAACCTCCGTCTAAGGTCCATGATTAAGACTGAGCCTGTTCAGTTGCTCATGCAACTTCTCTTCAACTACAATCACTCCATTTCTGAGTTCAAACTGGGCCGTGTCATCCTGGATGAAGTGAGTCGTTAGTTAAAAATACAAAAGAGATAACAATAGGTAATGTGGTAGTACCGGGGTTGGGCCAATATATGCTCCATTTCTCATTCCATTGTCAAATACACGCAATGTGCATAAATTGACCTGCCTCTAGGTACAACTCTTTTGCCCCGGAAAAGGATCAGGGAACATATTACTAATATTGCCACTGAATGTCCGGGTTGAGGTATTATCTACCTG
The DNA here is from genome assembly GCA_028011325.1 of Lentinula lateritia. Lineage (NCBI taxonomy): Eukaryota > Fungi > Basidiomycota > Agaricomycetes > Agaricales > Omphalotaceae > Lentinula > Lentinula lateritia. The sequence goes on along the minus strand of JANVFT010000107.1, from coordinate 120,202 downwards.
ACAGTAAAACGGGCAATGGTCGAAGAAAAACCTAAGTACAGCCCTTTGCGAACAACTCGATGTTTTTTCTTTTCCGGATGTATTTGATCGTGTGATACGATGCGACCGAGGTAAGGCACTTACGCTCCATCTTTGTGTTTGACCTTGCCTGACCGTGTATGAGGCGAATACACTGCGTAGAGATTCGAGGATCTTGCTACAGGAATTCGATACTATACAGAGGAGTTCGTGAAGAATGATTGTCACGTATGTATGATTCCGTCTTTCATGGTATGTTTTTCGCTGATTGTAATTCGGCAGAGAGGAACAGCAGAAGGTTGACAAGTGTCGCGCGGTGCGCACTGCCCTACTTCCATGAGGCCTGACCCATGATCAGTGAAGCGGAGTTTCGACAGGCATGGTAGGTTCAAAACTCGGAGGTGTTATCCTCATTCGGGCCCGGTGTTTCCAAGCGACCTAGCGTCCTTCTCCTCTTCAGCTTGAAGCTTGACAACCTTGATTAATACAACCCTTAGGCTTTTCATTTCACTTCAAGCCACGACGCATACGCATGTTCATCCTCACAGATAATGTCACCCATGATTATCTGAGTGAAACGATATCATCTCATCACCATTGCAATAAAGGCCCTTTGTCTCTTGAACCCCTTATATATCTCCGAGTTGGTTCTGCCCCTTGTCTGCTCAGGTTAACTCCCCTTTCTACCATGGGCTTGACTCAATCCCGCACCTCCAACTACAATTTCATCGAGCGTGAATCATCTCCCGAGTCCCAGATAAACTCAATCGATCATCATCAATATCGCGTTGTTGGACCTTCAAGGACGCCGCGGGTGATGCATGGAACATCTCCATACATTAGACAACCATCACCTTCCCCTGATCCTACTAGATTTCGATTCCCTTCGTCGTCCTCTACTACATCCACACTTACCACTTCGTTGGTCGTTCCTCGTGCTACTACTACACACTCTCAAACTCATCCTCATGACGATACTTCTTTCATCAGGGGATATAGTAGTCACACCATTTACGGACAAACCGAATCCCCGAACCGTTCCCTGACGTCTCCGAGTCCATCCTGTGCCACTCCGTGTCTCGTCATTGTCAACACCCAGAATGCTTATTTTTCAACAGAGCGTAGTGAAAGACAGGGTGAAAGTTCCCGGTCGGACAAGCGAAAAACCCGAGATGCAGGCCCAGGGGCGGCCCACTCGGACAAAGACCTTACTAAAGGACTCAGATATTCTAGTGACGGAAAAATCGAAAAGCCCACTGGGGGAGTTGGTAAACCTGGTCGAGGGGGGTATAACTTACTACGCGTTGCCTTGAAGTGGCCGGAAAAACGTTTCAATGAGGTCAAGGTGCGGAGAACTTCACTTCTTTGTTTTGTTTTTCGAAAAATGCCACTTCCATCGGATGCGTAGTATTAATTAATCATCCTTAATCTTGTCAGAAATTCATCGATGAGACCGTCGAGGCAAAATTAGACTGCCTGCAACCTCTCGGTAAACAGCAGTATCTGAAACTCGAAGAGGTTCGAACACTGGTTAGTCGTCACGACTTGATTTATCTAGCGTAAAGTTGTGCATGTATCTCATCATCAACTTCTCTGCTATCTTTACAGGCTGTGGCGAAGTTCAGCTTTCTCGAAGAATACCGCGGCGATTGGGTGGTCTACGACTTTATCAGGTGTCGTTTGAAGTATCGCAAACAGGCACTAAAGAGAACCGCCTCAATGAAAGCAGCCGCCGACTCGGGATCCCAACAGAGAATTTCATGCTATTTGAATTCTGAAAGTTCATGAGGAGTGAGTGTATCGAGGTAGCCGAAAAAGGGGCCAAGGGGACAGGAATCGCCAGACGTCAAATGAATATGTAGATGATAGGCTACGATGAACATAATGTAAATTCACTTTCTCATTCAAAACAGCTTAACAGTGGAGAGACGTGTTCACAGGAGAATTCAATACCAGCGAACATACCTGTGGTGAGAAGTTATTGAGCTTCGGCTTGTTAACATTTGATGACTCACATACCATCTATGGAACATCGTTCTCATATTACCAACCGCTATCTCACTATCGTGTTATCAGTCTCACCACCGTGTTATCAATCTCACCATCGTGTACTATTACTATAGGACTACCAGTAGGATACATCGTATTGTACTTCCTTTCTCTCTCGCTATGTTTAGCTGTAACATGACATCGTCTACCTTGAACTTGTATATAAACCTGTAGTATTCACCTCGTTGAACAAGCAGTCCTTTCCACTCTCTTATCGTCTGATCTGTGTGATCAGCTACAGTGCTGTGTGCACTCTACTTATTACTGCCATTGCTGCAGAATATAACGTGACTATATTCTAACAGGTTATGGGCCCCGCCCTAACCTAGATAAACAAGAAATACGGTGCACGCATTGATTTATGTCACTAAGGACTAACCCTCCTCGCAAAGCCGATAACCGCCCAACCAAGCCAACTGCAGCCTGTGCTCATAGCGAGCATATTTTCGACAAAGACGACGTCAAAGATCGGTATCACGATACCGACAAAAACAAATACAGAGCTTGCGAAGACCAACCTTGTCCAAATAGATACGACAAAATAACAACTGGTTATATCCCTGGTTTTGGCAGACTTATTGACAGAAAGCAAGAAGACCTTATACTTGGACGAGGAACACCCCCAGAGCAAATTGTATCATCATCATCCCAGAAACCACAGGGTACACCAGAAGCAGCTCCAGCTCCAGAACCAGAATATCCTATATGCCCACCACCTAGTCCAGTACTAGACCAACCCTCATCACCGATATCATCACCAAGATCTTCACCACCTCCACCAGATCCGGAAGACCCAGATCCAGGAGCAGAAGTATCAGATCCAGAAAGTGACGACGACGACGACAATATGTCTAAAGTATTCAAAGCCTTTGATAAGGTATCCACACTTAAAAGTGATGGATCTAACTGGGACACGTGGAAGAATCGAGTGGAGCTAGCCACCCGGTCAATTGGATTTTCAGATCACCTCACATCTAATCCAAATGATGACACTGAAGCATCGGAAGCCAAGAAAGACGACGATGGAAATTTATTAAATGCCATCGTGGGCCGCCTATCAGATCAGATCTATAGGCGATACAAGAATTACGACAAAGTGTTTGATTTGTGGAAAAATTTGCTGAGTGATTTTGATTCGAAAAGTGCTCTCACTGAAGCGCACTTACAACAACAGCTTCATTCCATGCGATGCCATGAACCGTCAAAGGTTAATGAGCATTTGGATAGATTGTTGGAAATCAGAGACAGTTTGGAAGCGCGGAGGATCACCATTCCCGAGGAAATGTTCAATAACACGATCATCGCTTCCATCCCAAACATATTCAAACCAACGATCAACGCATTGGTAGTGGTTGCAGCAAGGACTTCAGTCCCGCTGACCACAAGGGAGCTAGTTTCGACGATACGTGCAGAAGCATCAGGCCATACCCGAGGACAATCTGGAAAGAAGGAATCTGCAAACTACGCCGGCGGAAATTTCAACCGCGGCAGGGGTGGATTTAACCGAAATCGGGGAAACTCCAGAGGCCAGTCCAGGGGCAGAGGTAATAGCAATAGAGGAGGAGGTCAGAATCGACCAAACTCTAACAATTCCACATGCTACAATTGCGGTGGAAAGGGGCATTTTGCCAATAAATGCAGTTCACCGAAACGACAACAGGCCAATGAGGCCCAAGAGAGTTCTCAGAAGAAGGAGAAAAACCAGCCATCTGGGAGCAACAGCAATAGTTGGAGATCGAAGAATAAAGAAGTGGGATCCTCAGCCACCATTGAGGAAGTACCCGAGTCATCGTGGGCAGCCGTGGAAGTTACCCAAACTACATCACAGGAAATATTCAATTTTTCCGAAATTGCTAACAACTATGAGACAGCTTTTGTAGCATCTCACAGCACCGGAGCAATTCTATTCGACTCAGGATGCTCATCCCACATGACTCCACTTCAGGACAAACTTCGCAATACGCGAAGTGTACCTACTCGAATCATCCAGGCAGCTAACGCTGAGACTTTCACATCCAACATTGCCGGGAATCTCCAGATCGATCTTCCAATCAACGAGAATGGAATTTCGAAATCGCTCACACTCCAAAACACCCTCTTATGCCCTAACACACCAAATACACTTGTATCATTGGGTAAACTCGATGACGCAGGATATGTGATGGTAATCAGAGACGGAACTCTAAAGATCATCAATAGACAGGGGGAGACGATCGGAATCGTTCCCAAGACAAATGGTCTATACCAGATTCCGAATACGGAATATGCCTACGCCGGGAAGGTAACCAGGATGGTGTCGCTTTATGAAGCACACTGCATCGCTGGCCATCAGAACTATGCTTATGTCAAACATATGTTCAAAACCAACCAGGTCCATGGGATCAAGCTAGATCCTAAGCAGATGGAAGAACCCGAATGCCGGACGTGCATGCTTGCTAAAGCTGCAAGGTTCCCAATCTCTAAAATTCGGGCATCCCCGAGAGCGGAGAAATTTGGTGATGTATTTCACATGGACGTATGGGGACCAGCTTCTGTCCAAACGCTGAATCATTATATCTACGCATTGACAGTCATCGACGAAGCAACTAGTTGGTTGGAGGAACCACTGATGAAGGGCAAAGATGAGGCTTTCGCCCAATACGTCGTACTCCAAACCGGTCTCCAAACTCAATATGGCATAACGGTCAAGAAACTCCACTCTGATCGAGGGGGAGAATTTCTAAGTGGTGAATTCACAGCATACCTGGAACGGTTAGGCACTAAGCGCAGCCTTACGGTACATGACACTCCGGAACACAATGGCATAGCGGAACGGAGTCACAGGACCCTACTCAATGGAGTACGCAGCCTTATGATTTCATCCGGATTACCCAAATGGCTTTGGGGTTTTATGATGGGGTACACAGTGTATGTGTGGAACAGGACACCGAAGAAGGCAAACGGTATGATTTCTCCATGGGAGAAACGATTTGGCACAACACCTGACATCTCCAACTTCCATATTTTTGGAAGCACGGTCTATGTCAAACGTGAGAAGGAGCCTGGAAAGCTTGACCATCAAGCACAGGAAGGACGTTGGGTAGGCATCGAACCAGAGTCCAGTGGTTACTTCATCTATTGGCCAGATCGCCACACAGTTTCAACTGAACGAAATGTTCAATTCTCTGATAGGCAGATCCAACCCGTTGAAGGGGAGGATCAGGATTTGGGAAATCTGGAAACATCGATCACCGAGTCGGAACAGCCTATCATACCTGTACCAGAGGAAATAGCTGAACCCATCAACCCAGACATAATCACAGGAAAACGCATCAGGAAACCGACCAAGAAGATCCAGGATATCATCAATGGACTTGGAGAGCCGAACCGAGAGCTCAGGCATCTTACAGCATCACTTGGTCAAGTAACAGGTGAAATTATCGCTGACCCCACATCAGTTGCAGAAGCAATGCGACGTCCCGATTGGCCTCAATGGCGGGAAGCCATGAATGAGGAAATCCGAAGATTACAACAGCGTGGGACATATGATATTGTCACTCCACCTGACGATGCCAACATCCTTACATCGAAATGGGTATTCAGGACCAAGCGAGATGAACAAGGAAAAGTCACAGGCCACAGAGCCAGACTAGTGGTACGAGGTTTTAACCAGATACCAGACGTTGACTACTTCCCAGATGAAACGTTTGCATCGGTCACAAAGCTGGCAGCAGCTCGAGCCATCCTCAGCACAGGAGCCAAACAGAACATGTTCATTCACCAGATGGATGTCAAATCAGCATATCTATATGGCAAACTGGACGACAATGAGCAAATCTACATGAAGGCACCACCAGGTGTTGACATTGAAGTTAAAGCAGGACAAGTGCTTAAACTCAAGCTCGCCCTCTACGGACTTAAACAAGCCGGTCGCCGTTGGTACATGAGATTCAGGGAGATCATGACATCAGTCGGTCTCACCAGGTCAAATTTCGATCATGCCGTATTCTATCGAACTGACCCTTTTTGTATCATATTCATCCATGTCGATGATATGACTATGCTTACCAAGACTATGGCCGTGATGGACACTCTAAAGAAGAAGATCAGGGACCAGATCAAAGTCGTTGATTCTGGAGAAATCCACTGGTTACTAGGGATTGAGATCCGCCGATCTCTACATACACGGTCCATTCACTTATCCCAAAGGGCATATATTGACGCGATCCTATCTCGATATGGATTCGCAGATGTCAAACCGCTTTCCATCCCATTCGATCCACACATACATCTTACCAAGGATCAGATGCCAACTACTGTCGAGGATATCACACACATGCGCGACAAGCCCTACAGAGAGGCTGTTGGCGCCCTACAATACTTATCAGTAGCAACTCGACCCGACATCACTTACGCAGTCGGCATACTGGCAAAGTTTTTGCAAAACCCCGGAATCACTCACTGGAACGCTGTAAAGCGTGTTTATGCATATCTCAAATACACCCGAGATCTATGGCTCACTTTCGGAGGAACACAAGCAGAAATTGAAGGATACACGGACGCTGACGGAATGTCCCAGGAGGATAGACACGCTATCTCAGGATACGTTTTCATGCTCAACGGAGGAGCAGTATCATGGTCATCCAAGCGACAGGATACCATCTCATTATCGACCACGGAAGCTGAGTACATTGCTTTGACTCACGCTGCCAAGGAAGCAATTTGGTTTAGGAACCTCTTATCGGAATTATTTGGCCCTATTACAAAACCAATCATTCTCAACGCCGACAACCAATCTGCCATCGCTCTTGCTAAAGATGATCGCTTCCATGCCCGAACCAAACACATTGACATTCGATACCACTTCATCCGATATGTCATTGAAGAAGGAAAGATCCGCCTTGTCTACTGCCCTACGGAAAACATGACTGCAGACATTTTTACAAAGGCGCTTCCATCTCTGAAAGCCAAACACTTCGCTGCATCCATGGGACTAACAAAGGTTTGAAGGGGAGTGTTAACATTTGATGACTCACATACCATCTATGGAACATCGTTCTCATATTACCAACCGCTATCTCACTATCGTGTTATCAGTCTCACCACCGTGTTATCAATCTCACCATCGTGTACTATTACTATAGGACTACCAGTAGGATACATCGTATTGTACTTCCTTTCTCTCTCGCTATGTTTAGCTGTAACATGACATCGTCTACCTTGAACTTGTATATAAACCTGTAGTATTCACCTCGTTGAACAAGCAGTCCTTTCCACTCTCTTATCGTCTGATCTGTGTGATCAACTACAGTGCTGTGTGCACTCTACTTATTACTGCCATTGCTGCAGAATATAACGTGACTATATTCTAACACGGCTCGGATGAAATTTACTAATAACAGTACTTTGTGTATGAGCACTTTTGATTATTCAAAGCTCACAGTAGCCAAGGGCTCGGACTCCCCATTTCAAGTCCAAGTCGACAACATGATAGTAAGTGTTCTCGCGCAGGTTGTCTAAACTTGACATAGAAAAAGATCTAGTGGCTAAGATCAATGGTTTAGAGGAAGCTCGTACTTACATTGTAACAGCTGGGGCAAAGAAGGTTCAATGACGGTGTATTTTTGACCTGATTCTGTTTAAAGGTGGTCGGAACATATTTGAATCTTACACTTATGGAATTCTGCCCAGGTGGTGGTATCATTGACATGATGAATCGACGGCTACGTGAAAGACTGACCGAATCAGAGATCCTTCAAATATTTGTTGACGTATGCGAAGGTGTTGCCTACATGCACAATTCGCGTCCCCCGCTACTCCATCGAGATCTCAAAGTGGAGAATATTTTGCAGGCTTCACCTACCTCTTTTAAACTGTGTGATTTTGGCTCAGCAACCACCGTAGCAACGAGGCCGCCCGCCAACATGCAGGAAGTTCGAGCATTGGAGGAAGATTTGAATCGACACACCACTCTTCAGTACAGAGCTCCTGAAATGATCGATGCGCATCTTCGAAGGCCAATTTACGAAAAGAGCGATGTGTGGGCGCTGGGCGTTTTGTTATACAAGTTGTGCTACTATACTACTCCGTTTGAGGAACATGGGCCACTTGCAATTCTCAATGTTCAATATCGCATTCCCCCGTATCCAGTTTATTCGTCTCAAATGAATGCTTTGATTGCGAGCATGGTACTCAGAGACCTTTGGTCTTTGAATTACTTGTTCAAGTACACCGGCTTCGAGGCACTAAATCTCAGTTCCAGTACAGCATACCTCAACTTCAACCTCTTGCCCCTCGGATTCAGCCACAACAAAAATCACCCTCACTTAATCCTGTTCATAGTACGATTTCATACAGGCAAGACCCTGCCATGACTGTTACTGTTAACGGTGCAAATCCCAGTGTCTCTCCGGCCCCATTAGTCCCAAGAAACGCCGGTGTTCAAGCGCGCGATAAGGTTCTAGAAGCGATTGCTCCGATGAGACGGGGTCGGCCGGCTGTATCCAAAGAGTCGTCCAGATCGTCCTCTCCGATAAAGGCAATCGAAACTACGAAAGAGAAGAATTGGTTAGAGGACGAGGAGAAGGCATGGCAGGCGGTAACCGCTCAATCTGCTCGCACGTCTAAACCTCAGAACGATGTCTGGAGTGTCGGTTCAGATTACATTGGTCCGAAGGCTGGTCAACGAGGGTTTGGGGATGATTTTGGTGAACAACTGTGGAAGTCATCCAACTCAAACCCACAGGTCATGAAGCCAACGGTTTCGCCCAGCCCAGGATTGAAAGTTGCAGAAAGGCCCCCACTTTCCCACCGTATCAGCGACCAGCCTCTAAAACCTGCTACCCGCATGCAGGAAAAAGACGCATTCGATGGTTTAGGACTTTCTTCAAACAATAAGCCTGCACCTACTCTTGCAGAAGCCAGGAAATTGAGGACTGGTCTAGCTATATCGGTTAATCAATTTTCCAATGGAAAGTACGGGAATAACTTTTCAGTGCCTAAGCCCTCGCTGTCCCCTAAACCTTCGTATACATCACCGTCTCCTTCCGGATCCCAAACTTTAGGTATTCCTGCCGCTCCTCTGAAGCAAGACACCTCCGGCTCCTTATGGAGCTCTCAGCCTCCTTCGTCCAAACCTGGATCATCCCAACCGCAATCCCCAGATGCATTTACTGCAGAATATAAATTTCCTTCGTTGGAAGAGCTTGATGCATCATTTGCTCCCGGACATAATCGTCAGCGTAGTCAAGATTCCCGCAAGCCTGTTCCTCGCGTACCCAGCGAACCGAAACTGCCCAGCAAACTTCCCGTCGCAAAGCCTACAAACACAGCTGCGTCCAATTTACCTCGCCCCAATTCTTCCTCTCCAATGGCTCTCAGATCAGATGGTGCCCAAACAGAGCAGATCAGTAGCATTGCTATGCGTACTGGGGCCACCACCCCAGGTATGGATGCTTTGAAAGCTACGAAGACGCCTAGCTCTTCGAATAAGTAGCATCTCGCGCGGGAACTCACTTCGCAAGCGTCACGGCTCATCGGCGACCAAAACTTCCCAGGATCGAAGCAATGGACTGCATAATCCCAAGATTTCCTCTTCTCAAATGCCCGTTTCGTCAGAGATTGCGCCTCGACCACCCTCAAGGCCATCACAGCGTGACTGGTTAACAGGAGATGACCTATCAGAATTTACATCGCCTGCGACACGTACTGTCGAAACGCCCCAGCCTGTGTTACGTGATTCTCCTAGTAAACGGGCTTCTTACATAGAGAAGAGTCACATCCCGATTCATCAAGCGGTTGCTGTAACTCCTGAGTCCCTACCACCAGAATCCCCGTCTCGGCGGGCACATCGCGTCTTCCCAGACTTGGAAACTACCGCTGAACCTGCACGTACCGAGCGTTTGACAGAGAATTGGAGTCCCGTTACCCCTTCGGCACCCCAGCAACTCAAGGAATCTTACACGTCGTCTAGCGCCGACGAAGGCCCAGAGGATGTCACCCGTTCGATAAATATATCCTCGGATACTAAGAAACGTAGAAAAGGTCGGCAGAGCTCTGTACACGACCTTGTTGATCTTTGGGGAGGAGGGGATAGGGTCAGCCCCGAAAAGAAGCGAGAGACTCGCAAGGACTCGGCCCGTGCCACGGTAACGCCTTTACCCAAATCGGAGGGTTTGTCCAAACATCGTTACCAGGGTGTTGGCAAGTTGATTGACCAATGGCAGCGTAAGACTGCAGTAGAGTCGGAAGCAACTAGAACACCAACTACTAAGCGAGGCGGGCTTGTAGCCAAACAAGCTGCCTTAGTCAACGGTGGAAACTGACCATGGTCCATGGACTCATTTACTGCTTAACATGTTTGTATATTTATGCATCTACCAACAAGTTGATCATTTACCATCAAAAACTTGTCTGTTCTTTGCTTTATCATTGTTACTCTGATTGCGTTTGTTTATTGCCTATCACTATTGCTCTACACTCGCGTACTTGTACTACTTATCTCTGCCTCGCTGACCTGACGGTAGTCTACCTTCTCCTTGCGGGTTGAGCTCGCTACCGCCAGTACTTCGAGACCGGCTGTTCCGCGTTCGGGACCACACCTTACGGTGGCGCCGTGTATCTATCTATCTATCTATCTAGCATATGACTACACTGCTGATTGTACAGTTTCACGACGTTCATACTGATTGTGATGTCTATCTACTTACAACCACAACCCATCTCTGAACCCATCCAGCCCTCAAAATCGCCGCCTGCCAAAGCATCATCGATCTCTCCCGCATCCACGACGACGACTCTTCTCCACATCCACCATGTGCGTGCCCCTTGGGATTCAAACCTCCATCTAGACCTACTAAATCCCGCTCACGTACAATCTCACGCAGAGACAAAGAACATTCTGAAGACGTGTTTGTGCAGGAAAGAATTTGGAGAGACGACGACGATGATAAGGACGTCAAATTTTCGATGACTTGTTTGAACGAGAGGAGCATCGGGGTTGGAGTCAGCGTTGGTGGCGGCGTGGCATCGGATTTTATAATCGAATTTGCATTTCGACCATTAGTATATATGAACGGAATCGCACACAACACATATTCCCTACTCAGCCACTTCACATGCGGAGCAAGCACTGTGAACTCCAAGACAGCGTCGATGTTCTGATTTTCGGAAAGGGGCATGGACTGAATGAATGATTTGACTGTGGATTCGAAGGAGGCGTAGGGGACAAAGTCTAGGTCGAGCTTCATAGTGGATTCGGAGTGAAAAGGCTGTATAGACCGTAAGATCGGTGCATATTGTCCAGAGGGGACGCGTTGCACGTATCGAGTACATTGAAGAAAATCCACACTCTTTGTCTTTGGCGCCGTCGTGGTACCACCATAGCCAGCCAGAACCACCCAACTCGCCACACTGGCCCACATCTTCTTTCCCACTTTTAGCTTGAACTGGTACTCGTCAACTTCCAAAGACCCTTTCATTAATGAGATTAATTCGTCCAAGGAGTCTTTGTAGTGAGAGCAGTGGTTGGGGCCTTTGGTGCCGAAGTCATCATTCCCTTCTTCTCCTATCCACCGGTCCCTCAACTCCAACTTCCCAAAAACCAACCCAGCCAAAAGGACGGCTGCCTCAATCTCAACGACGTTGACAACGTTTCCAGGGTCAACGACCCCCGACACCTTGTCTGTGTCATTCGCATAGCGTGGTACGGTCACTGCAGCTACCCGACTTACCCTAGCAGCTCCAGCCACCCTCAGAAAACTTGCCGGAAACCGCGATTTTCCTGACGGAGTTGGTATAATGACGGAGGAGAGTGAGCGAGAGATACGGCGCTTTGCACGACGATACTGTGTGTGTGGGGTGTTGGGTTCGATATTGAGTGACGGTGCGTTGTTGATGGAATGGGTGGTAGTCTTGAGCCCGGTTAAACTCAGTTTCTTCAAAATTGCATGTAGCACGAGCAACAACAAGAACAAGGGAGAACAGAGTACGATCACAGCTAGTCCCAAAAGAAAGTAGTGTGGGATGGAGCTTGAGTCGAAGTTGAGAAAATTCAAATAAAGGTCGACCAGTCGCCCGAATTGGATCCTAAGTAGATATTTTTCGAGGGACTCAAGCGGAGTTGTCAACGAAGGTAGATCCAGAGCTTTGTAGCTGTGTAGAAACGAGTGAACCGACTCGCACCGCAGAAAAGGCGACGGTAGCAACTTGAGCTTGGCAAGCTTTGACGATATCTTGATGAAAGAACGCAAACAAACATTCTTGAAGAGCTCGAGGACATACAGGAGAATCATGGGGAAGCAAAGACAGAGTTGAAGCAGAAGCTAAAGAGAGTATATGCACAACTTAATAAGCACCTCGAGATCATCAAAAAAAGGAGAGTCATGTGGCCGGTAATCACCATTGAGAAATTCGACACGATCTGTCACAAATGTCACATCGCGACATCACTGCTTTTCTTCCTAACCCCACGGCCTTTACAACGAGCCATCGATAATCTTCCGTTGAAGCCATTCTCCTAAAATGTTCTAACCACGCCTCGGACTGGGCTGGGCTCGCTTGGATCAAAGCGGAGATGTTGTATAAAGCTCATTTCCAAACTGGGTTATCACCATTCATCACATTGTAAACTCGGCGCGGCTACAGGACGGCCATCTCTGACTTGGCAAGAACGAGGCTGTTATTTCATTTCTCTCTTCGCTTCCACCACTACGACGATGTTCGTCCAGTCTCTCGTTTTACCTTTTGTTCTCGGCTTGAGCACAATACGACCTTCGTTTGCAGCTAACTCTGAAGAATGGCGTTCACGTTCCATTTACCAAGTATGTTTCTTGCCTCATTTTTTGCTCATCCTATGCTCATTCTCCCCCCTTATGCAGGTCATGACGGATCGATTTGCTCGGACAGATGGTTCGACTACCGCAGCCTGTGACCCATCGTCTACCAATTACTGCGGCGGTTCATGGAAGGGCATCGAGAATAAGCTTGACTACATCCAAGGAATGAACTTTACCGCGGTACGTGCGAGCTGTAGACCCATCTCTACTACCAGCTGACCTTGCTTCCATGAAGATATGGATCAGTCCCACGATTGAACAGATAGCTGACAATACTTATGAAGGCGAAGCCTACCATGGTGCGTTACTATGTTTCACATGTTCGATTCCTTTCATTAACCCCTTCATGTAGGCTATTGGCCCAAGAATTACTACAACGTAAATTCAAACTTTGGCTCCGCTGATGACCTCAAGAGTCTCGTCAACGCCGCACATGCTCGCGGGATGTATGTCATGGTCGACATTGTCGTAAACCACTTTGCGAACTGGGGAGACTCGAACATCAACTGGAGCGGGTTGACTCCGCTCAATAGCGAGTCATACTTCCATTCCAAATGCTGGGTCGACTGGAACAACCAGACTTCTGCTGAGCAAGTATGTCGGGACCTATTCATGTCTCTTTGTATACGATTTCAATTTTTAACTGCTTATCATCATCCCCTCTCAGTGCTGGATGGGCGACGGATATGTCCCACTCATGGATGTCAACACTGAAGACGACCAAGTTGTCACTATCTTGAATAACTTTGCGCGTAACCTGACCACCACATATGGCTTTGACGGCGCTCGTCTTGATGCAGCCAAGAGCATTAGGAAAGACTTCTGGCCCGCTTTCGTCAGCGCTTCCGGTGTGTACAGCCAGGGAGAGGCTTGGTACGGAGATGCTCCGTAAGTGAAAGTATCCGTCGACTTTTCTCTGGATGTTTATTTCTTTTCTCGGACCAGAACCCAGTGTGCCTACCAAGATTACATGGATGGCGTTCATAACTATGTCATGAAGACATTTGCCACGGAGGCTATCAGTGGGCAGGGCAATATGACGATGTTGGCTGGTAAGATGAATGGTCTCGTTAGCACATGCAAGGTTTGTTTCATATCTCTTCACCTACATATTCAATTTTAAAAGAATATGTTTTGGTTCAGGATGTTTCACTGCTTGGTTCGTTCATGGAAAATCACGACAACGCAAGAATGGGTGAGGCTAAGCTTTTCATGTGCTACAAATTTGCGGGAACTCATAACTGTCTCCCTAGCTTCGATATCTTCGGACACCGCTATCCTGAAGACCGCTGCAGCTTTGACTGTTCTTTCTGGAAATGGAATCCCAATCGGTTAGTCACCCGATCGTCAGAGGTCTTTTACACATTTTGAATTGTTTCCTTCAGTTTTCTACGGACAAGAACAAATGTCTACTGGTAACAACGCCCCTCAGAATCGTCAAGCTCTCTGGTTAACCGGTTACCCAACTGGCTCCAACAAACTGTATGCATACTTCGCCACCCTCAACACATTCCGCAACCACGTCAGCACCTCCGACAGCGCGTTCCTCACTGCAAAGCCCACATACGAAGCCCCCCTGAGCACTGTAATGAGTGTTAGGAAAGGCAACATGATGTTATTCATCAGCAATGAAGGAAGCAAAACTCCGAGCACAAAGCTTACTTCAAGTGGATGGTCTGCTAACACTGCCCTTGTCGATGTTTTGAGCTGCCAGTCGGTGACTTCGGACGGAAGCGGGAATGCTGCTGTGAACATGAACAGTGGATTGCCTGTCGCAATGTATGCCAAGAACTATCTCACTGGATCGGGTCTCTGCTCGCTGTGATGTGCTCTCTTTTGAATCTTCCTGGCACACCCGTGTACTACTGTAGTCTTTCCCCCACCCTGCGTGGGCGGGGTTCACTCAACCTCTAGTACCTAGCATCGATTATAATTTATTATTTACGCGCTTTTATTTAAACATTGGTCTGGGAATCAACTGCATTTTTCATTATATCAGTGGTAAAATATCCACATGTTTACCAAGGGACTAAATCTGTAGTACTGTTGGCTATTAGCTGAAGAACATGAAAGCACTCTGACCTGTATCCTTCCCAGTGCCAAAAATCTAGGTTTTGCAGATGTACTGAATATACATGCATCTTTACGATCGACGTAATCCAAGAGATCGTGAGCGAGACGAAAACTATAGTAGATATAAGTGAAAATTGGTGAATAAGATCAATATTAGAACACACTCTATGTGAGGGAGGAGAACCAATTAGACTACTAGATGCATTTTGATAGCGAGAAGATGGCGGGCTTGACAGTGGACTTGGGATTCCTATTGGTATTGGAGGTGTGGCTTGACGATCCACCGGGGATGAGCCAGGAGGAGGAGGAGGTTTGTAATTCTATGCCCTCTGAATGAGAGTCCGATACACCCTTGAAATTTTGGATACTCACATATTGACGTCCTTCCTTGTAGATCTCTTCCAGTTTCTGATCAAATATACCTTCTCCCTCAAACTCATTATATTTCTTGAAGAGCTTCAGAGCGAAATGCGCATCTTCAATCGAGTCGTGTGTTTCGGTTTGTATGACCTCACGGAATAAATACCATGATAGGAAGCGCAAGGAGAGACGGCGTTGACGAGCCTTGATGAAGTATAGATCGACCGTATCAATCACTTGCTCGGGAGGGACAAAGATATCTAGACAATTATTGGCGCCTATGAAAAGCGACAAAGTGTACAGCTGCAAACTTACTAATTATCCTGAAATCCTTTGACAACCCATGTCCAATAAAGATACATCCGCGATCCACTAGCAGACGCAATTTCTTGTATACCACTTTGAGTGGAGTCAGAGTATGCGGAGACCGCATAGGATCTAAATCGCCAACTGAATCATAAAATGAGCATGATTTCGTGTTGACGAGGAGGTTGGAAATTTACATTTGATACCGGAAAACTCTGTCAAATAATCTACAATCACCTCACTGGTGTGAATATGATCATCGATAAATGGAACGCCCTCTTTAGGACCATTGCCGCGTAAACAGGAAACACGAGCCAAACTGAGTCTCGCCGGCCGTAGGACCTTTTTTGTTCCATCTGAGCGATACTCAGTCTCTTCCTGGAATGATACTTGAATTAGGGAGTGACTTTTATACATATCGAAAAGAGCCCACTTGCCTGTTGCATGGACACGAATTCAGCATCGACAGCGACGACAGTTCCTAGGGTAGGTAGTTCCGCAGAATTAAGAAGTTCGTGTTTTATGAGGTCGGGATCCCGATTCCTGCAATAGACCCTCAATAAACAGATTCAGCACTGTTGGAAGGACATTTACAAAGATATGGAAGTATCTCGACATAGGATGGCAGCGTCAATAGCATCAGGAAGCTGCGAGAAGTCCAAAGAGTTCTTTCTATCCACACGTTCAAAATGCAGGATTGCAGGAATCTAACGAGATTTTGTCTGCTGTTCGATAACTTCTGAAGTAGAAGAGCCGTACCTTCCACCTGCCAGGAAAGCTGAGAGCTTCCTGCTCGGGCACATTCCGCACCACGAAGTCGTTGAATATGTACCAAGGACTAGCACCTTCGTCTTCATTTCCCTCGGCCTCGGGAACTGATGATAACCGGTCTAAGTTATCACATCCTGCAGAAATGCGATCAAGGATTACCTTTGACGATAGCAACCAAATGGGCATGCTCGTCGGTAGCAACTTGCACAATCACGGCCTGTGCAATATCCTTCTACTTTTCAAATATTCACCCAGTTCGGACAAGTGCTCACCCGTAACTGGTAAATAGCACCTTCAGGATCTTCCATATCATCCACCTCTCCGTGTAGTTCAATCTGCGGTTTGAGGAAGGTTTGGTTTCGGTGATCAAGCCAATACTTAAAATTATCTTCGCTGTTCACGCACGCATTGACTGCAAGCGTCAAAGGCAAATCTCTCGTTGATATCTCGCGCCTGCTTGAGAAGTTGCTGAAGTTCTTGCCGCAATTCGTGCATGCGGCTTTGTGTGTCATGTTGCGGAGGATAGAATTGCGCAGGATGGTGGGGAAGTCAGAGTATGGCACTGTGTCGTTAGGAAGAATCTGTGAATGACATGATTAAGAGATTAAAGGTATAAAGCAGTCTGAATACACACCGTTCGTGGATATATCAGATCTACTACGTGAGTCAGATTATCCTTGCTTCTAGCCGCTTTGCAGTGAAAGCATGTCACGACGTTTTTCGTATCGATTCCGACTAACTGGGTGATGGGTGCTGGGACTGTGGTTTGTTCATTCCTTTCGTACGAAGAACCTTTGAGGATGATTGGATTAGCGGTAAGATCGTTGCCTTCGAGTACGAGACGGTCAAAGAGAAAACGCTGGAAAGACTGTATCATATGAGCGTAATCGAGTTCTGTGGGTTCCCGGCCGTAGTCCACAAGATCGATGGCGTTGGACACTGGATTCACAAGATTTTGTCAGGACGATAGACATCTTAATCAGATGGTAATAAACTTGCTGTGAGCCAAGACGCCGACAGCCTTGCAGAAATTGCTGGACTGGCAATTGGTACCCCTGGCGTCTTCCAGCATGCGTACAACAAAACCCAGTTCACACAAAAGACAGTGCTCGCGTAGACAATCGGTGGTGATATGGGATTTCGCAAGTCGTCGGATGGGAAGGTTGTAATGAAGGACTTGAAGAATAGGGTTGGTGTAGGAATTTAGTATATGAGTCTCAAGTCCACTGAATTCAGTCTTGTTGAAGAATCTAGGGCGAGTTGGCCTGTCGTTCAAGTCGAAGGATCGGAGTACTCACTCAAAATCGAAGTCCTCAACTCCAAACTTGGAATACTCGATCTCTACGTGACGATATATTGTTGGCACATCATCTCCAACGTATTCAAGCAGAGGACTTTCCAGCTCGTGCTAGAATATAGATCGCATCCTTAAAATGCCACTCTAGAAAGGGAAAATCATCTTACATCTCCAGTTCCTGATTTTCCACTGCGGAAACGTCCGCCCAATTTCTTCTTTTCCAGGGCAACCATGTTCCGTCTACCTCGGAGCTCTTTTGGGAGCGGAGCATATGCAACATTGTCATTCATCTTCATAGTATTCAAGACCTGAACAGGAATTTTCTGGGGAAGAGGAAATGAGACGGTCTTTGAAGAGTTGAATTGCGGTGTCCACGCTGACAGAAGTTGGGTTTTATAACGAGGTAGGCCAATTGTGTTCAAGGGTCTAAGAGGAAAGAGGAGATGAGCAACAAAAGCTTTCTATTCGCGGTATTCGCATACGTTGAATCTGTCCATTCCAGCTCAGGAAGTGATTCTGGAGGATTAGCCCATTCTACCGGACGCCCTTCGAAACCATTCAAAGGTACAACCTCATCTCCTTCAACCTGGGACTTCAAGTGAATCATTCCGTCAGCGTCACCACACGCCAAGTAAGCCCCGGTCGGCGATATCGCTACGGCCGTAACGAAGGAGGTGAGGTTTTCAATCTAATTCGAAATCGCAGGTCAGTGAATCGCGACAGTTATGGAGGAAAAACGTTTACCTGAGAAAAGTCGTTCGAGATACCTCCAAAGTTCGAAGCATCTACAATGCTAATACTACCCGAGTTGGACGTTACGGCTATAGTAGCGGAGCGATTTGGAACAACGTTGATGAACGCGGGACTAGCGGCGAACGAAATGGGAGGAAGTGCGCGCATATTACGAAGATCGTATACCTTAACCAACGGGTCTGGAAATGGATGAGCTTGTCTGTCATTTGATGAGCGAAATATATAAAACAGGCATATATACACACCGTAAGCTCATGCCAACAGTGAAGACAAAGTTTCCCGTGGTTTGCAAGCCTTGAATACCTCCATAATGTGCCTTCACCACGCTTTCGGAGCCCCCATTCCGTAAATTTCCAGTTCGAGGATCGTAGGCACGAAGATAACCATCTGCAGAGCCAGACAGGAGAATATTATGCGAAAATTCGAGATGTGTAGCGATAGAAGGTATTGTGGTCTGTCTCAAGAGATTTCCGGTCATTGCATTGATCAACAACAACTCCGAGCCAGAAGTCGAAAGCGCGGTCATTGTAGACGAGGTAGCGAAGTTCATGATAGAATTATCTGAGCTACATTCTGTCTGATTGATACGGCGTAATGATGAATCTATGTTGTACTCACTTGTAAAACCATTTGTTCATACCACCTTTCACCCATGATCCAACCCCATCTCCTCCTGCGGAAGCTGCTTTGACTGAATTTTCATCAGCAACTACCTTTAGCACAGGAAGATCCCCCGCCTTGAAGCATACCCCTCTCAAGCCTTGTATGCTATGGTGAGCGGAGACATAGCCGTTTCCTGATCCAACCCAAAGAGCATCCGATACAGGATCAAAGGAAAGTGCTGATATTGGATGAGGGAATGCATGAATGACTATCGGAGCAAGGGAGTGCTTGTAAGTAGACATTCAGAGCATCGAACTTCGAACTGGAAGGTCGTGTGTATATAAGACTGTGTAAAATAATCGACACGACCAAACAAGCGCCTAGGCGCCTACGACTTACACTCTTCCTTCCTACCGAACAACTCTCTTCGTTCGAATCCGTCATCATCCTCGAATTTTCTCACGATAAAAAAGCGGAATTCACGTAGAATATGAGTACTAAAAATACTACTAGGCTCCACCGTCGTGGACCACACCTTGCTTGGTACATATTGTAGATTTAAAATGCGGCGCACACAAGGTGCGCCGCGAGTCAGCACAGGACCTCCATATGTTCATGTAGGTCACAGTGGAGAGAATAGTAAGAGAGTTGATCCTTCAAAACAAAACAAGTTCAAAGTGTGCCTGCACATCAAAATTGTCCAATTCTGGGGTAGAATAGACCTTGCAAGCAAGGTGATGGGAGGTGGGGAACCACCTCCTCTTCATGAACCGAATATACACCGCGTGAATGGACGCCCTAAGACCCCCGAAAGGCCTTCCTCGCTACTGGGGAAAAGAACGGAGCCATCGAACACGCCAAAAAAAGACAGAAACGAAACACGCCAACCAAAATCCCCGGTAGTACGAATCATGAAAAGACGGAGAGGTCTCCAACCTGGAACCGAAAGCGACACAGGCGAAGACTTCATGGATGCGGAGGAAGGAGAGATAGAAGATGTACCCCCGCAAACATTGAATCCAAAACCCTCACCCCTCCCCGAATCAGCATCTCACACAGATACCTTCGAATACGCCCTTGACCCCGTCAATCACATCTTGGGAGCAGAACACTTGATAGAATGGTCAGACAGACTAAGCCATAAAGCTACATGGATGGCCGAGATACTCCTATCGTGCACACCTAAGCAATATGTCCGGAAGGACTACTCTACGGTTATGAACCAGGACTACAGCACAACGATAATTCAGGAACTCCGACAACTATCTAAACGACTCGCTTCCATGGAAAAGTGGCAAACCAACTCAACTGATCCAACACCGGGACCCGCTAGTATGAGAACACCGAAAGATTCACCAGGGATATTGTCTGTCCAAGCCTCCGGCCCAGTTTACGCCCCCAAACTTAGAAAATCCTTGCCAACATTACCCCAGAGCCGTGCCCGCGAACCCGAATCACCTCTGGACCGCAACCACCCAGCCCGACTTGTAATCTCCCTGAGACGTGACGCACCTCAGAAGAATTTCATTCCTCAGGTGGCGGTAGCTAAGATCAACGAGCGCTTGAGCAACGCCGTTGATTCTCAACCAGAAAAAGAGAAAATCCGGGTAACATCAGCCACAAAGAACTATAAAGGCAGTATTATCCTCACCACACTCGAGCACCAACGAGGAAACCAGCTTGAGCCACTGGTACACCTCTTCCTAGACATCCTAACCAACGAACCACTTTCGGACGTAAAAATCCAAACCGATGAACCTCGCGTGAAAATCCAGGTTAATGGAGTGC
The DNA here is from genome assembly GCA_028011325.1 of Lentinula lateritia. Lineage (NCBI taxonomy): Eukaryota > Fungi > Basidiomycota > Agaricomycetes > Agaricales > Omphalotaceae > Lentinula > Lentinula lateritia. Next base: position 99,370 of record JANVFT010000107.1, on the reverse strand, counting down.
CTACTGGCCGAGACGAAGGACAGACATTCGCCCCAGAAGATCTGAAAGCATTTCTACTAGTGGACAACCCGGTGTTTGAAACAATCCAACTTGCAGACCCACCTTACTGGATGAGAGCTTCAGAAAACTTGAAGGAAACTGATTACTCGTCATTTGTTCTCTCCTTCCACAACCGAGAGGACGCCGAAAAGGTATATGCGAAGGGCAAACTAATTATTGCAGGACGGGGCTGCACACTGAAACCTCATGCCCCACTACTGCCAACGCCGCAATGTACACGTTGCTGGAAATTCGGACACCATATCTCAATCTGCAAAGAGAACATCCGATGCCGCAAATGCAGCGGCCCCCACTCCGAGACATCCCACACCGACAATTCTGAAGCACTTAAATGTGCAAACTGTGAAGGAGAACATGCAGCTAATGCGCGGCTGTGTCCCCAGCGAACCCGCTTCTTGAAAGCCGCTCGGGACAACGATGGAAAGGGAGGAGCGAAGATGAAGAAGACTGCGGGTGGCAGCAAGAAGACCACAGCACCGGCACCAGATGGGTGGAGTACAGTACGCCAGGGGACACCGAGGAGTATAGGTACCATCACCATCCCACCAACACACCCACGTCCAAACGGAGGACGATACGGATTACTAGATGAGTCACAGATGGACACGACCAGATTTGACTACGAAAGACACTAGTACGCCCTCATCTCAATGAAATCACAACCTATCAGAATCATTCAGTTAAATACTAACCGAAGTAACCAAGTTTGTCACACAGCACTCAACACTTTTATTGACAGATACGATATTGTCTTAATGACTGAACCATGGTGGGGCTCAATCGGGAACAACCGCGAGGGCCCAGTCTCCCACCGTGCTTGGACACCAATCTTACCAGTAGGAACGGTACGAGCAGGAACTCGACCACGGGTAATGGCATACACCAAACGGCGCCCCGACTACAAGATAACCCTCAGATCAGACCTTGCACGCAACCTCGACATTCAAATCTTTGATATTTCACAAGGGACGCACCCAGTCACCACCATCGTCAACCTCTACTCGCAACCACGAGCAAAATCCAGCCATGGGCGACGGAGACCAGATGCCTCGGAGCGACTACAAAAGATACAACTCCCAGTCGCTACACCTGTTATCATCTCAGGTGACACCAATCAACACCACAACGACTGGAGTCTGATCCGAGTCACCCCAACTCTCAAAACTCAACAATTCGTCAACTGGCTTACAGATGGAGGATTCACGCTGATGAACGAGAAAGGTGTACCCACATACTTCGAGCACAGCTCACGAGGTGCGTCATCCACAATCGATCTCACCTTTATAAACCCAGTGGCACATGCACTCAATGCTGCTAAAGAGTGGGCAGTAGATGAAACAGGCAGCTGTGGCTCCGACCACCACGCTCTGCGATGGGTCATTGACTACGGAGCAGAAGAAGTAGAGAATGTACTGGGAGTAAAATACAACTTCGAGAAAACTGACCCGAAACAGTGGAAGAAAGCATTCTCTAGGGAATTGCAAACCCACGAGGAACGCTGGATAGCCGTCCGAGAACTTGAACAAACCAGGACAGCAGCAGAACTCGATAAAGACGTCCAAATCCTGACTGAAGCACTCAAAACAGCAACTGCGCAAACAACACCGGAACGTCAACCCAATGCCCGCGCAGTCCCGTACTGGTCTCAGAAACTAGACGAAGCCAACGCTGCAAGAGTAGACCTTCGAAGACATCAGCTAGAATACCGCCGTCGCTGGGGACACAACAACCCAGCTCTACACTCCCAAATCCGCACTGCCAACAACTACTTCCGGAAACTGCTGCGACATCATAAACATGGCTGGATAAATAAGACGCTGGAAGAAATCAAACCGGAGGAAATCTTCGACATTCGGAAATGGACCCAAGGCTCGAGAACATACCCATCACCAGCAATCAAGCGCACCGGCCAAGAACCAGCCGTCGAAATAGAGGAAAAACAGGATGCATTACGAGATGTCCTATTCCGACCAGGCTTCACAGTACCACCCCAGGACCCACCGAATCTCACAGACAACCTACCAGGTGACATCCAGCATGAGAAACTTATGCGCACAGAAGTGAAAGAAGCGATATATGACCAGAGCCCATCCAAAGCCCCTGGAGACAGCCAGATCACATTCAGAGCAATTCGATGGGCTTGGGAAGTAGAGGCGGAACTGATCTTCTCGGTCATGCATCACTGCATAGAGACAGGTCACCACCCTAGACTCTGGCGCCAAGCGATTGCGGTAGCACTCCGAAAACCCAAAAAGCCAGACTACAGTGAACCCAGAGCTTATCGCCTGATTCAACTCCTGGAATGTATGGGTAAAGTACTGGAAAAAGTTGTTGCGCGACGACTAGGATACATGGTTGGCAAACTCGGACTCGTACCTGAAACACAATTTGGAGGTAGAGAAGGGAGCTCGACCGTTGATGCCATAATGGAATACGTGGAAGACGTTCAAGCGGCTCACAATCATGGTCTCGTTACAAGCACACTGACATTTGATATTTCAGGATTTTTTGACAACGTGAACCACAACATCCTACTGAAGACAATGAGGGAATTGGGGATCCCACTGACACTGGTAAAGTGGACAGCAGCCTTTCTGTCGGAACGCCAAGCAGCAGTCTGTCTCGACGGGATACGAGGACCCATGAAACCAGTGAATAATGGGATCCCGCAAGGCTCAAACGTCTCCCCCATCCTCTCCATCATCTACGCCTCACCCATCCAAAAGAAATTCAGGGAACATAGCGAAATCTTACTCCGTAATGACTCATACAGCACAACACAACCAACACTCAGCGTATACATGGATGACGGCGATACACGAGTATCCTCAACGTCGTTAGACAATAATGTGGCCATTCTAGCTCTCCTAATATGACTTATCATCGAGTGGCTACGAGAAATAGGACTCCTCATTGCACCGGAAAAACTCGAACTGGCACACCATTCATGGAGACGAGACGGCGGATATGCACCACCAGTATTTGTAGCAAACATTGATGGAACGGTGATCAAAGTATCAGCAAAAGACGCTATCCGCATCCTAGGAGTCTACCTCGACCGAAAACTCACCTTTACACAGCACGTACAAACGCTCACTGATAGAGCTATGGAAGTAGTGTCTGCATCAAGGATGCTCGGGAATACAGTACGCGGTCTATCCCAAAAACATCTACGAACTCTCTACCGCACATGCGTCCTCCCGGTAATGACCTATGCCAGCCCAGTCTGGTGGGCAGGACGCTCAGACCACCTCAAACTATTACAGAAAGTTCAGAACACAGCCCTCAGACACATCACAGCCGCATTCCGCACCACACCGATATACGCACTCGAAATTGATGCTGCTATCCCACCCATCAATATATCTCTTGATCTTGCTAGTGCGAGATATGCCAACCGACTTCACCGACTCCACAAAAACCATCCTGTTATTCAACGTCTCCCTCCAGAATGGCGAGAAGGTGAGGCACCCACACTTGCCATACCACTTCCTTCCTACAATCCGAAATCGAAGAGACGTCCAACAAAGCTGAATACCATAGACCGACTTCGAAAGATGACATATGACCCACGTGAAGGCGAGACAATCACACCTTTCACAACTACGCCATGGCGATGCACAGAAACAGACTGGAACGGTAGACTGACGATAAGAGGAACCCTTGGACAGGACAAGAAAGATGCTGCCAAAGAGCATAAAGAGAGGATGGTAGACATCACGAAGCTTGATTCACACCTCGTACTCTACTCTGACGGCTCACAACAACTGGAAGAGGGGAGGCTCATAACAGGTTACGGATTTGTGGGATACCGACAAGGTCACGAAATATTCTCGCGAATGGGAGGCATGGGCACGACTGCCGAAGTTTACGACGCCGAGATGGCCGGACTGGCACACGGGGCAGCAAAAGCAGTTCATTACGCAATAGACTCTCCTTCCGTCCACCACATCCTCATCTTCGCTGACAACTCCTCTGCAATCACAACAATATATGACCAGAAACCAGTAGCAGCCTGCCAGGGATACGCTCAACGATTCAGACGCTCGATTGAAAATTTCCTCGAATCTGACCCACAAAACACAGTCGAAATTGCCTGGTGCCCAGGACACGAGGATATAGAGGGTAACGAGAGAGCAGACAAGTTAGCAAAAGAAGCGGGAAAACTCTGGGCACCTACATACCACACTCTCACTCACGCAAAACGACGAGCCAAAGCCAAGGCTCTGGAAGACTGGAAGAAAGAACACGCACGCAGACCCCTTCGAGGAGGATTTGCTTTGGCAGATGGACTACCACCACGCTGGAAACCCAGAGACTACTTTAATAACACCCCGAGAGAAGTCTACGGACGACTCATACAATGCCGCACTTGACATGCCTTCCTTGGTGAATACTATGCCAAATTCGTACCAACAGAATCAATTCAGTGCCCTTGCGGCGCCCGTACACAAACTCGAGATCACATCATCCAAACCTGCGAAATCTACGACAACTATCGAAACCTTCTATGGGATGTATCGGACGACCTGGATTTGGGGGAAATACTGGGAACCGAGGAAGGAATCGAGGCACTAGCGGAATTTATCAAAAAAAGCGGAGCATTCAAGAAGACAGGACAGCCTACACCGGAAACTAGGGAGCCGAGGCTGGAAGATGCAATGGTTGAAGGAGGAAACGAGGTAGACTGGGAGGAGGAGGATGGTAGGATTGCGGAGGAAGCAAGCGACGACGAAAACTAATAGGCGTAATCATACGCTGCAGGCGACAAGATCAAACCCACGGACTCATCAGTTTACACATTGGCTCTATGTTCCCTATCTCTCTCTCTCTATGACTCTATGTTCTCTACAACCAATTTTCATTTCCATGTTCTTATACTAACTCCTTCAGCCACTCATATCTGTTGTCCAAACTTATTGATCACTGCCTTTACCTCGACTTACACACAAACTTACTACAACCGTTACGATGCAACAACCAACGAACACAGTTTACACAATACTTTTCATTACTATACGATACTTGGTGTTACTTGTACTTAGTACATAGTTTCCCCCGCTCTTGGCTCCGAAATGGTGGCCTGCGGCGGTTAAATCAACTCTCTCTCTCTCTCTCTCTTCCTTCCTACCTGTCCCCGAATAATATTCTGGGTATGTACCTGAATGCATTGCTGACTCTATCGCCGATAATTAGTCTTTGGTATCCCGGTCAAGCTTCAAGATTCGTTCACTTTATAGTCTGCACTGGACTCGACTGCAGTGCAATTTCTCCGTATTCAGAGTGTACGCCCCAACCACAGCTATTAGAGTCACATTAAGATATTCAATTACAAAAAATTACAAGAACAGTAGCAATATTAATTACAAGCTACACCACAAAACGAAACGAAGGTCAAATTGACATCGAGGTAATGATGTTGAGGAGAAAACAAGATTACGCCCACACAATATATAAAAGATACCACTATTTGACAAAAATCCTACAATCAATTTGACGTGGTTTTGATGAGCTGACATCGAATTGGTGTCAAATGCCAATGATTTACAAAGCTTGCAATGAACATCTTATTGATACTGAGAGTCCCATCAAAATGTTCCTTCCTGCTATGTTTTGGCAACGAGGCTGAATATACTGATCCTTTGAGTAAAAAATTCTTTGTTCAGTGACATCCGAATTTAGTATTATTTACAATCCATATAGTAGAAACTATCCTATAATACTTAATGCACAGAGACCGGCTGTTCCGCTATCTCCGGATGGCGCCGTGTATCTATCTATCTATCTCCAGTGACTCATGAAGGCCAGACTCTCCATGCCACGTACTACATTACTTGAACTTGCTGTTTTAATCGCTCTTGAAGATGGTATTGAATTTGTTTACTTGGTAATAAATACTGGTGAAAAAATTTGAGGGATTGTCGGATATTGTAAAGTTGACGTGGCATTGCTCGAGCTTGGGTCCTGGGAATTTGAAAACGGCACATTTGGAAATCAACAAAAATCATTGAAAAATATTGACAGTCGATCCTCTGCACTCCAGGAGACTCCAGGTGGTGGTTGTTGAAAGAGTGTTGAACAAGCATGTGATGAACTAGATCGCATTTTATTCCATTTTTTGTGTCATGTGGTGACTGGATACAGATGGAAACATGTAGTGGATCAAATAGATGTCAAAAGAATCACCAAAACAGTGACTCAAATGAAAGGCCTAAGCTTTATCTGCCAAATGATGTTGTATTGATATTGGGATCATAAAATACCGTATTGTCCTTCAATCCTGCCACAAACCAATAACTACCAAAGATATTGACCTGTCAGCAAAGGTCCGATATTGAGCAGATGTTTGTTTCGTTTTGCGGTGTAGTCCGAAGTGCGCTATTGCATCATGGAATCGAAAATCCTTGTGCTCAGCGCCGGTCCAATCTTCCTCTCGCTGTTTCCCCCGAGGTCCTTCAGGAACTCTTTAGCAATAAAGACGTCTTGCTTCCTTCTCGGTTTTTTCCCGCGCGCTTTTGCAACCCTCTCATCTTCGTCATCCTCCTTTTGTTGTTCTTCAGCTTGTTTACAAGCCCTATACAAGGACTGCGGAGTTGGGAATCTCTGGATCAGGACACCTGCCTTTTCTGCGCTGACGCCGTTGATGCAGAGAAGCATCTTTGCCCATGTTTCTCGAAGAGTGATGAAGCCAGATTTGTGGTTGAGGTCATGGAAAGTTGTATAAGCCAATAAATAAGACCGCCCAGGAAATTTTCTACGAAGCATTTTCTGGAACATGAGGTAGCTGTATCGTTTGACGAAGCGAGAAGGAACGACGTGGAGGTCTTTGTTCTAGTTCAGGAAGTGAATGTTTGTGAATTGTGGGAACGTGGAGACACAACATAGCTCAAACCTTGTACATGGAAACGACCTGCCGATTTAAGCTCACATAGAAGTCAATCGTGTCATTGATGGACCTTGTCTCCTTGACTTGAAACTTGTCTGCAATAGCAGTTTGTGATAGGACCGTGTCAATAGCCAGCTCATAGGTGCTCTTATCTTGTTCCTCCCAGCCTCGTTCCGCTGCAAGGAAACATCTACCATCAGAGTCAAACAACTTTCAGAAAACAGTGACCCTACTGAGCTTGTATTCCTCCACTAAATAGTAAACTTTAGTGATGGCAGTATTATGGAGTCGGAACTAAATAGCAAGGTGGGGTCATTATTAGCAGAACTTGACCACCAAAAACCTACTTACTTTTTGATCATGAAATCGATTGTCCTTGATACTTTGCACTAGATCATCTAACCTCTTTCGTTCAAGAATACAGTCCAATACTATTTCATCGTATTCTGAGTTATTGCAATATTGGGGTTTTCGCTTCGCAATCCAACACAAGTCCCCGATGTTCAGAGACCTTTGAGCCACTACGACGCCCTGGCGACGGAGTCCATCAGCGATTCCACTACGATCCCTACCGCTCTTAATCTCTCTGTTGTCGAGGACGAGGACTACATCGTATTCATGGCTTTGGATGACTACCGGATCGAAAGCTTCCAACTCAAAACGGTCAGTCGAAGCATATGGATCCTCTATATCAATATCCATCTCAACGGTCGGAAGAGGGATAGCATGGGATAGGCGAGGACGAGCTCTATTGGTTCTTTGAGTATCCGCAGGAGCAGAATCCGTGCGACGTGTAGCTGATTTGCTAGATGATGCGATTGACTGTTGCGGAGCTCGAGGAACTGTAGACGGAGGAGGCATCATTTGAGCACGTCGAATAGCGTTCCCGGTTGACTCAGAAGTCGATATAGTCCAGCTACCAGCAGTGGATTGCTGACGAGAAGGATCGAGACCACCGCCTTTACGCTTTTTGAGCATTTGGGCGTTTTCTGCAGCAAGGATGTCTGCAACCTGAGGACGTTCGACTGCAGAGGGTTCAGAGATTGTAGGTAAAGGGGCAGGGATGTGACTGATCCAATCGAAAGGTAAGGTGGATTTAGCGAAATGGAGATCAGCGATATCCATAGGCAGATACCCTATCGTTCGTTTAGGTTGAGGCATCTCCGATATGATCTCGGTAACGACAGGATGCTGACATGAGCGAGGAAATTCGATGAAGAGCCCTGGGCCCGAGGTCAAATCTATCTCAACATGAGCTGCACGCCTATACTCTACTTGAATTTCGTTCTGATCTGGTCTATCTCTTGAGGGCAGAAATCACATGACAGCATTGAGTACGCACTGTTATCATAGCTCAAATAGCAGAATGGGAAGATGTCGCCTTTTGTCAAGGATGGTTGGTCCAGATTCTGAGCTGGGGCCAAGGAAGACACAGAACTAGCAATCGGGGCCGATGGCACGGCTAGGATTTTCGCGTTTGGTTTGGATTTCTTGGGTCGACCGGGCGTCTTCTCAGGCTTCGCGAATCTCTTGCCTTGAGGACTCGAACTTGAATATGCCATCCTCGCTTTGAGCTCCTCCACGACTCTTGGTCCTACATGAGGTACTTTAAGAGCATCTTCTGGCCGGTGCAAGACTTCCGCATATCTTTTCATACTCCATGCAGCCTTGTTGTAAGCCATATACCGATAGGATTCTGAGAACCCATTCAATCCAGTTTTTAGTTTTCTTACTCGATACTTCAAGTTCAAACACACCTGGCTCTTGGGCATCTCGTAAGTCCTCGATTATTTTGAGAAACAGAGGATTTGCGCAAGGTGGGCGTTTAGGAGGCATGATATTAATGTCAAAAACGCGAGGTTTGGGAAGGTCAAATTCGTGGATGAGTCAATAAACAACTAGGTGAAGCGAATTCGTGACGTGACTAGTCACGCGTTGTAACACAACTGTCAACATTTGTTGAAAAGCTTAAGATGAGAAAAGACCCTGGTCGATTTATAGCTTTCAAGGATGAATGTAATCTTGTTCGGAGCGACAAGAGAAGGGTTTCAAAAGAAGAATGTGTAGGTAAGTAATTTTATGTAAGCGCATTGTCCTCAGCTTCGTTTGTTTTGGGTCTACTAGTATTTGTGTGAAGTCAACGCGCACCCAACCACGATTGTTGTGAGTATCAGACATCAAGGAGCCAGCAGATTAGCTTGTCTTGAGAATAAACTTGAAGCTCTTTAACTATTCAACGCGGCGGTCCCAGTCGTTTTTATCCGTACCACTTCCTACCCATCCTGGTCTGATACGACTCTCGATGTGGAATTACAGACTCTGAAATTCCAAATACTTCGATAGCGTGCTATAAATGTATACCAGGTCAGTCTCATCATACATCCTCGACTGCCTAAGTGTTCACACCTTCCAAGTAGCCATATCCAGCTCGAATACCAATTGACGACTTTGAGATTGATTTTCATACGTTCGTGTTTGAGACTGATCGGAATCTTCGTCTAATACAACTATTATATTCGATTTAAATGAGCAATAGAAAGACAAAAAGTGAAAAACGCACTATGTACAATCGGTTCTTTGTCTTTTTCTAAGGAAAGCCCAACTTTTCCTTCTTTAATAAGGAACGATAGATAGAATAGATTTTCAACTGATTGGGCGAAACTGACGGGATTGATGATGAGTTGGAATAGATTCGTAGGCCCAATGTTTTCCAAAATTGCATGTATCTAGACAAGTGATGATGGAAATTGTGACCATGCCTCCCAGCAAAAAAAATAACCCACTGTGATAACGTTCCTCGTTGTCTCATTCGTAGATCTTTGTAAATCTTCGGCAGTGACTGCCTGAGGTTTTCGTTCGTCAGCCTTATTCTTTTTGAATCTAGCACTCTGAGTTCGGGTTCGGGGTTTTTCAAGCGAGATAGGACCTGACCTGCAGGATGAACATAGTTGTACGAGTTTAGCAAACCGCGAACAAAGGACTAACATAAAACCAACAGCCGGAATACGCCTAGTCTTTTTCAAAGCTAATTTCCCTATCCGTTCCCACTTTAAGGGCTCGACCATTTCCGGGTCATCTTCGTTGTCAGATATGTGTTCGACGGATTCAAGTTCAACCCTTCGCCCATCCATGAACGTAACCAGTCTTGATACATATTCATCGAAATCGAACACTCCCGAACCAAATTTCAGTTGACGGGTCAATTGCGCTGACTTTGAGGAAATTGTAAGCACTACATCGGAATCGAGAATAGCTTCGGGTGTATCTTTAACTGCAGACGGCTGTCAGTCAGTGCAGACGCAATGTGCCTTACAGAGACTAAACCTCCCTCGCTCGAAAAGGACATTTGCTGTCTCGAGGACTTCTGCAAGTTCGCCGGCGCGTTGCTTGCCTTTGTGGTCAAAAGCTGTAAAAGGTTATCAAGAATCAATTAGTAGAAAATACCTGTTAACCAGCCTTGTAATTGCTGCTGGGCAGCCCGATATTTCCTTCGCAAGTCCTGCTTAACGTCGGCGTCTTGATTGGGGTTGTAGATTAGAGCTGAACCGAATGAATATATAAGTTTCCAACGTTGAAGGACTTAGTACATTGAGCCGACTGACAACTATCATCGGAATCGCTCAATTCTTTGTCAGACATCTCTGTTTGAGACTGCGACGTTGAATAATATTCTTGGATTAAACAACGTAGACGGAGTTTTCAGGGTACGATGGATGGGATCCGGGATCGAAGCAGAGTAGATTGCCGGAAGTAAGACGAAAAATACAAAGATGAAGATAAATCGAGTGTTAAATGTCGAAATCGTCGTCGTCGAAGTCTTTTCTTCGCTGAAACTGTGTCCGTAAGATGTAAGTGATTGACGGGGCCAAAACCAGAAAATGACCCAACGAACCACAATCTTAGACTGCTTCGTTGTTGTCTTTCCTCCAGCACTCTCCATCTGGCCATGCATGATCTCAGCTGTAATTCCCGCACAACATGATATCGAGAAAGACGACGCACTTGATCCAGCAGCTCAATCAACTGATTCTCTGATACTCGTCCTCTTAATTGACCCGACTGCGCCATTCTCAGCAGAATCATCTCAATTTGCCTCGATCTTTCGGGACTGACAAGGGATATGCGCGATACTTCGAGATATAGAAATTAAGAAATTGTATATTGTAATTTAATATTTAGGGAACATACATCGTTCTCGAGCACCATTATCCAGTACTGTAGCCATCATATCACGTCGCATCTGTTCCTCTTGCGCCCTCTTCGCTTCTTCTTCCTCTGCATTTTGGCCGCCTTGGGCGCCGTCTGGTATTTGACTGAGATCCATTGAGGTTATGACCTGAGCTGCGTCAGAGGCCGACCGATTCCCCGGATTTTTCCGATTTCCGGACTTTGCCTCCGACCCTAACTCCGATTCGTGGAAGGATGACTTTCGAGAATCAAAGAATCAAATCGTTCTTATTGTGTTTTTGAACAAAACAAGTCAAACAACCACTTTGAGGTCAATGGACGCCATTCAGTTGAAGCCCGTACCCGAAGGAAGAACAAAAGAAACAGAATAACGTAGCCGTCCTTCCGAAAAAGGCAGGTGTCAAAGCCATTGTTCTCAACCAGATCATCAACTTCATTGTTTTGCGTCGAATATAAAAAGGCCGCCTGGCAAAATGCTCTCTTCACCTATTCCTCCTTCTTGCCCTAGACGCACGACCCTCTTTTACGACTCTATCTGCTTTCTAAATCACACGAGCTGGCCACCATGTTCTCTTACAAAACTTCTGCCTTTGCTGCCCTAGTTGGCATTTCTCTTGCTGTCATTCCCCCTGTTGTGCGATCTGCTACTATCGACGTTACCGTTGGAGGCCCTAATGGAACTGTTGCTTATGCCCCAGAATACGTGGTACGTCTTCCGATATATTCTATTTGTATCTTTACTGACTTTTTTTTCCCAGAACGCAAGTATCGGCGATGTCGTCCGATTCACATTCGAGCAGAAAAATCACACTGTGACCCAATCTTCCTTTGCTTCTCCCTGTTCACCACTTGCCAATGGCTTTGACTCTGGATTGTGAGTGTCGTAGATTCGTTCCTTCACGGTCCACCTTGTTAACAATCGGTAGTGTTCCGGTCGCGGCTAATGTTACCAGCGACTTTATTACCGCAGAACTTACGATTGAAAATACCGACGTGAGTGACTTTCAATATTCCTCACGTTTTCTCTGTTCAACGCTAGATGTCTTTGTAGCCTGTTTGGGTATATTGTCGTCAAACTGGTCATTGCGAAGAAGGCATGGTCTTTGCCGTTAATCCTGGCTCCGACGCCAAATTCGCCGCCTTCAAGGATGCTGCTATGGGCCAAAATTCGACTTCCACAGCTTCCGCTTCTATAGTCACAGTGACAGCCACCGTAACTGTTTCTGGAGGGGAAACCATCACAACGACTTACGGTTCCTACCCTGGCTCGTCTGCTCCTACTGCCGCCACTTCAACAGACCACAAAGTCATTGTCGGCGATAATGGTACCCTCACGTACAATCCCGCCAATATCACTGCTCAAATTGGGGACACTGTTACATTCGAGTTTCATCAGAAAAACCATACTGTCACTCAGAGTTCTTTCACTGACGTATGTCTACGTCCATTCATTCAAAAAAACATAGCTCATTTTGTACTTTCACATTTTGTACTTTTCTAGCCTTGCACCGCTCTATCCGCGAGCAGCCCCGGGACCGTCAGTTTCGATTCGGGATTTATGCCCGTCGCAACGAACGCTACGACTTTCCCTACCGTGACTATTCAGATCAACGACGTAAGTCCTGTACCTCTTCGTTTTCTTGTCCTCAGTCTTAACACCGCCCCTTTTCAGACCAAACCATTCTGGGCATACTGCCGTCAAAGCACCCCAGTATCTCACTGCGAATCTGGGATGGTATTCAGTGTCAACGCTGTTGAGAACAGTGATAGCTCCTTCGAAGCCTTCCAAGCTAAAGCCCTTGCTCTCAACACTACTGCCTCAGCCTCTGGTTCTGCTTCGCTCTCCTCGCCCTCTGCGACTTCGACCAGCAACAGTGCATTGTCAATACATGGAATCTACGGTGCTGGCACCGTGATTGCCATTGTCGGTGCTGCTGTTGGCGTCCTCTTATAGTCACTCTTTAGTTGACGATCTTTCATGATTACCTGGGTTATTGGCTGAGAGATGTATCCTTACAAATTATTACCGTACGCGCAGATGACATTACTGTATCCTTTAATCTCCTCTTCCCACCCTTCCCGCTTGTAGCATTATGATACTTTTAACAATCTTGTTGTAACTGATTTTTGACCAGAGCGTAATGACATGATATTATCACATGTAAAGCTGTAGAAAATTACCGCCCGCCTAGCTCAATCGGATAGAGCGTCAGACTCTTAGAAGCTAGGCTATTGCGCTCTTCGGATGATCTGAAGGCTGCGAGTTCGACCCTCGCGGTGGGCTAATGATTCGTTACTTTTTCAAATTTTTCGTAACGCGTTTTGCTGTTCGAACTCTTTGGAGACCAATAAGTACATGTAACCTTTCTTTCACCAGACACCCTATAAGTATACAATCTTCACAACGACAATCAGCTGAGCATTTCGGTGACCCCGGGCGGTGTTTATCAAGCAAAATTCCCAAGCCCATTTCATTTTCCTCTTTATACCACAGTCCCGCTTCTAAGAGTAGTCTACCGTTGCTCCAACAACATATGCATTTGCGACATCCTTTGTAGTGTGCACGATGTCCGTGGTCATGAAGGTTTAAAACATGTGCAAAAGTCTCATTATCCGCTTGTCCCGAGTTCTCAAATGACTTCACGCTTCATATTCCGCTGTCCAGTGTGAGTGTATTTCCATCTCATTCCATCAACCTGTGATATCTCGCTAAACAACGACCTGGTCAGTTGACTGCTCTCAGCCTCTACCCGTCGACACTTCCCTGCGCACAAACAATATTATTGGCATATGTACCCGATTTGCATTCTATTTTTACCGACAATTCCTAGCGTACAGGGGCAGTAGAATGGATGAAGCTGTTTGAAGCCATGGAGAAAAACCAATAAATGGTTTCCATTGGACAGAAATCGACTTAAGGCCTCCCTCATACGGATTTCCCTCCCTAGGATGCACTCCTTGCTGCTCGTCTCCGTTGCACTCAGCGCCGTTGGCTTAACCTCCGCAAATCCTGTGGATTTGGAACGGAGGACCGTCACCACGTTGTCGGCAACGGAGCTCTCTAGTTTTGCTCCCTTCACACAGTTTGCAAGGGCAGCCTACTGCGGCACTGATATTCTACAGGACTGGACTTGTGGAGGTACGCGATTTGTATGTCTCTGACAGTGAAATGTGCTGAGAAAATGCTCCGGTAGAGGCCTGTGAGGCGAACTCGGATTTCGAAGTCTCTCTAGTTGGTGGAGATGACGACGATATTCAGAATTGTTAGTACCCTTGCTTGTCTTTAGTCGGAGGTAGCTCATTTTTATCGTTTTAGATTTTGTCGGGTACGTACCCCTTCGATGTTCCGGTAATTGTTACCGAAATAACGGACAGATATTCGCCTTCCTTGGAAGCTATCATCGTGGCTCATGAGGTATGTCTCTTACAGATGCATCTTCATAAATTCTCACCTGTTTATAGGGAACGGATCCCACACAACTGTGAGCTTTGTGGATCAATATAATATCCGTCCGGACCAAGGGTTTATATACCTACCTAGTGAATCCGACCTCACAGACATTGATGTTCCTTTGGCCCCACTAAGCAGCACCCTGTTTCCTGGTATCTCTTCCGACGTCGAGGTTCATACTGGCTTTCAAGACGAACATGCTTTGACTGCCGACGTCATCTTAGCAGAAGTAAAATCCCTCATGAGCTCCGTAGGAACTAGCAATATCGTCGCGGTCCGTATAGTCCATCGTCGCACCCTGCAAATCTATGGCCTGACTAGAGCTCACAGGTTGGCCACTCTCTTGGCGGGGCACTAGCTGAAATCGATACGATATTCTTCCGACTCAACATTCCTTCCGCTACTATATCTGCGATGACCTACGGAACACCACGAGTGGGAAACCCTGCTTGGGCTGCATTGGTTGATGCTTCAGACGTATGTTGTATCAATGTTCCCTCCAATTCATCTGTTCTCATCGAGGCACTGCTAGGTCAACTTCAAACGGATAGACAATATGCAAGGTACGAATCAAACCCTGTTTCTCCTATGAGGCCGGCTGAACGTATCATGCTGCAAAGATTTAATCCCAATTGTTCCGGGACGGGCATTGGGCTACGAGCACCCAGCAGGAGAAATACATATCCTTTCTCCTGGTGATGCAGTGTCTTGCCCCGGCGACGACGATGCTACCGATTCTGAATGTCAGATTGTGAGTTGAGCCACATCATATATATTCTAATCTCTAAGTACTTGTAGGAATCTGTCCCAACTATTTTTGAAGGGAACATCATAGACCATGTATGTGGTCTGATTTTTTTTAAAATTATTATTTGCTGATTATGATTTCAAAAGCTTGGACCATACGAGGGGATATATATAGGGACTATATTTTGTACCTAACGCATGCAGCCTCGTAAAATTATCGAATTCTTATTTTGAATCTTCACTTTATATAAAACTGACGAACCTCAACGATCTCCTAAATTCGATACTTTGTTGGTGTAGCAAGCTATCATGCAACTAATCAAGGACCAAACACTCAAGTTTGGATTGAGTAAGCACTATCGATTCCACGATGACGTCGACCGACATCTCCAATCGGCGTCGCAAAGTACAACACATGGAAACGCTAGAATCCTTTTGGCAAACTGCCGAACCTATCCTGCAGTCCGTATTCGACTCTCCCGAAGCGCCTCCGAAAGATCTAAACTACGAAGCGTTTTCCTCTGTTTATACAAAGTGCTATGATTATACAACTTCTCGAAAATCACAAGCGACTGCTGAGGGCTTTCCTTCCTTTTCTAGTCATCAACTGGCGACGGCGTCAGAGCCTGGCTCCCCTGCTGCTCTTTTCTTGCCACCACCTTCATACAAAAGAATTGATGAATTCTTTGCTGAACGGGCAAAGATTACCTATAACAACTCCCCGGGACCCACTACATCCTTCTTAGATCTAGCCAGGTATGTTCTGGTGCAATTCACTCGATTCTCTGGCGCAGCTTCCATCACCTCTCGTCTGCTGAGGTATCTTGAGCGATATGTAATCACCCAACTGATATACGAAGGACATGGGTGGTCCACTGTCGGGATACAGTCTGACAACATCTCGAAAAAAATGACCAAAAAGCAGCTACAGGAGAGAGATCAAAAGCTGGAGAGGTGGGGCTACGAAAAAGATGCAGACAATAACTTGGGAACGTTGAAAGAGGTCGAATCTTGGGCTGAAGCCGGCAGCTCTCTAGATCGTATCGTGCCTATCAAATCTCTAGCCTTTCGACGGCTGAGGGTGGCATTCCTCGAGCCATTGCTTGCTGACCAAGGCAGGTTGGCTCTTGCGATCGGAGAGTTATTGGATCCCCACGAATGCCAGGAAGTAGAGGGGTCTGATAAAGAGGAGTTGTTATTGGGTTTGAAGGATGTATTCCGCAGTTGTGGGATAGCCCCGGACAATTTGCTACGTGTCAAATTGGAACTGTACTATGAGGCTAAAGACGCACCATCTTGAAATATTTCGGGCCGTCATTTCAGAAACGTGTACCACTTACAACGTGGAATGTAGTAGTAGGATAACTGCCATGTACATGCAGGTACTTGCCATCGTATCTTTCCTATCGTTTACCGAATCATACCAAAATGCTTAGTCCAAAAGTAGGCGTCGGGGTGTTCGTCCTCAACAAAGAGGGAAAATTCGTACTAGGAAAACGAAAGGGAAGTCATGGACATGGTATGCGATATATCCATTCTCCAATCAAGAATGTATGTTATAATGAATTTACGCAGGAACATGGGCGCTCCCAGGAGGGCATCTTGAAGCCGGAGAATCATTCGAAGATTGTGCCGCACGTGAGGTATTGGAGGAGACCAATCTCAAGATCAAGAATATACGTTTTTTGACAGCGACAAACGATGTCATGGTGGCTGAAAACAAACACTACGTGACGATATGGGTTGCTTGTGAGATGGTGGACAATCGAGCTGTAGCAGAAGTGAGCATCTGGAAATCTATCATTATAAGTTGCCTTTTTTTCCTGACGTGACGCTATCAGAATCTTGAACCGGAGAAATGTGAGGTATGGGAATGGGTTACTTGGGAGGAGTTGAGGCGATGGGTTAAGCTTGAGGTAGTCGAAAGAACAGATCCAGGATATCGAGCTCTATTCCTTCCCCTGCTGAACATCGTCGCGCAAAGACCTGATTTCAAGGGGCCAGTTTCAGCTGACTGAGGACACTGATCTCATCTCAAATGATAGAGACAAAAGGGCGCAAGTGTGCAGAACATCAGAGGAGAGATTTCTCATATTATTGAATGACCCGCTGTCAAGAAATAACGATGTATATATGGTACAGTCTCAGTCTGCAAGGAGGATTCCCGATGAATTTATCCTGAACGGGCTCCAGACATTAGAAACCTGAATATCGAACTTGTCAGGTAACACGACACTCAGCAAAATACTTGCTCACTGAGAATTTGGACCGAAAGACCTCGATAACATGAGCAGTGGATCTTTCTTCGGTCTGTTTTTTCTCAGGCCAAAGGGAAACCCACAAAGTCGCGTCGGTCATGAATGTGAACGAGGGCCCCAGAGCAGGTTTTCGAATCGTTGACGCGAATGCAGATAGAGGATTTGATACAGCTTGAACAGGGATTTGTGCTCTGTTCGTAGACCGAGCTCGCATGAGCGTTGCGTTGTTGACTACCTTGTATACCCATTAGCACAATTTATAAATATAGCACTGGGTGCACGAACTAGTACGAGCAAAGAGTACCGAGTTGCTAGGTCGTGAAGATATCGCATAAAGGCCAACATGATGGCATGCCCTTGGGACGAGACAGCACTCAAGTAGGGACTGAGTAGAGGTGTGACAGGGTCTATGACGATGCACCTCATACGGGGAATGGACTCTTGCTTTGATAAATGAGTGAATCGAAAAGTTAAAACGACGTCTATGTCTTACATGTGCGAGTTGGACATCTAGAGCACGGATTATTTCCTGAACAGATTCGATATCGACTGCAGTGGATATATGCAGCCTTTGTAATATGATTTCCATATTGTCTGGAGTCTGAGAACATCCGAGTTACTTCTACGCTTGAGTAAATAGATGATGATCTCAACTTGCCGGTGATACTCTAGAATCTGGACGGCTTTCTCAATGGCGAAGTCGCCGGTTGTATCAATCCACAAAGCTGAAATGTCCTTATTCTTGAGAAGCGATATCAAGACGCAGTTGAGAAGGAGAACCTTTAATATCAGACGATCTGAACAGATAGTTAATTGGGCTAAGTATTGACAGGCTTACACTTTTCCCTGAGCCCTTGTCACCAGAAATTTCGATGATGCGTTTACAAGGTAATCCTCCACCAAGATAATTATCCAGAGAAGATAATGTCTCCATCTTGAAATCCAGGCGAGTTTCGTGATCAAGTTTCGCGGCTTCTAGTCCTGGCGCCGCGAGCTTTTCTGAGATAGAGTCGATACATGCTTCGAAATCTGTGAAGGATATAGATTTTGAGGGCAAGCGCATGTAGATTTCGAGCAAAGAAGTGCTTGAGAAGATCAGGTCAGTGCTCGTTGAAATGCCCAAAGAGGCCAACTGAGCTGCAAGGCCATCAGGCAGTATATTCGGAGGCAGAGCTTTCAATAACATTGTCGCAAGGTAGGCCAGGGAACGCCGGACATGTAAGTCACCGGGAGAGAGACATGAAAGTTCAAGGCGCGAATGTCACGGCGTGATAACGCGACGTGACCAAGACTTCCTTTTTGCTTTTCAACGATCATCATGTCTGATATTAGTCCTCGCGTCAATTCCGCAATTTTGCCTCGTTTTATAGGCCAAATGGTCCGAATTCCTTGCAAAGTCCTTACAGTGCGCGGTTCTAACACTGAATTCAATTACAAGGCTAAAAAAGGAATGATAGACGACTGATAGCACAGTCACTGTGCAGACTTCAGATGGTGGTGAAGTTCTTGTCAAATACACTGGGGTAGTTCCACTCTCTTGGGTTTATTGCCCATGTAATTGATGACTTCCTGTAGGACCACGGAATCTCAACCTCTTACGCGGAAATCGTGGGGCATGTTATCGACCAGACCACAGTAAAGAAAGCGGCGGTCATTAACTTGCAGTCTGAATTAGGTGCGTCAAAGAAACACGTCTGGTTGAAATCGCTTCCTGACCTTCTTCAATCAGACCTGCAAATGGTGGACAGAGTGATAAAACTAATTCATGACCCGCGTTTCTTCTCTACCATATTCTCATAACTGTCAATGTATCGTTTCTATTCACATTGTATCGCGGTTTCTAGCCCTGTAACATCAATTGCTTCCATTCCAGATACGGAGTTTACTCGCCTGAATGAACCAGTCTCAGATGTCAAAGCAATTGACGATGAACATAGTGCCAATATTAATATAACAAACTCGAAGTGGAGACCTTGATTATACGATAGTGTATCCCACTGTAATGCTAATCATGCGAACTTGTCTTGCGAGAAGGTGTCTCAGGGATAGGGACTAGCTTGTTTGATGTCACTTTGTGAAGGCGTTATCAAATATTGATGTTTGATTAATGGCAGTTTGTCAGCTCGGAACGAACGCAACAAACTAGAGTTCGTCGCTCTTGCCACGAACCACCATCACGTCCATTTGTAGACTCTGTGCAGCAACTCGGCGCATTGGCGCGTCGAGCTCCGTTTTCTTTTCCTCTTCTACTACATCTCCTTCCCTTAGCCAACCTTTGTTGTATGCAAAGATCATCACCCATGATGCTCTGCACAGGTATGCCTATTGTCTGTCATTTTCAACATTTTGCATCTACCACATTTCTTTCTGCTACCCTGCCTACAACCTTTGTTCTAGTTTTGACAATCCTGACTCCAATCACCACCTTGCTATCATCCTTTCTTGTTCTCAGTAGAATTTGTTTGCATCATGGAATTCAAATTGAACCATATTGTTAATATTCTGGCCCATCTTCACCCTTGCTTCCTTTGCTCATTTTGAACATTTATCATGTGGCCTTCAACAATACTTTTGTAATTCTTCTAGCTTATTGCTAACTCTCTTGCTGATTCTTGAGCCTCTTTGCTCATTCCTATCACCAACCAATTCCCTTTCTGTTAAGATCATGCACACCGTGTAACCGTGCCAGAGGTCACAGAGTGTCTAAGTGCGGAAGACAAATGGGACAGTAGTGAAGTTATTAACAACACCGCCGTTATGCCGTTAGTCCCCGGAGATCAGGAGTATAGAAGGGAGGAGCTAAGTAGCAGCCAAGTCGGAGTGGCGGTATCGCCGGTGACGAGGAGTGAACCAAAGAACGTATAAGTCCTAAGGTAGAGTGGAACGTACTTCAAGGCAGTGAGCCTGAAGACTTAGAGGAGCCAAGAGTTAAAGAGGGAATCTAAGTTGATAATTAAACTGAGGAACTACAGTAGCGTACAAGCAGTATTTATACCTACGGAGCGGCGCAACGGTGCAGAGCGCCAGACTAGCTACTAGGAGTTATACGTGTAGTCCTGCAGGGTAAAGTAAAAGACAATAAGGAGGGACTAGAAAGAAAGGGTATGTGTAGCGAGAAAGAACAATAAGGAGAGATTACAATAAAAGGTAGATCTTTGGAATACCAAGCGGCGAAGTGGAGGCCCGAGGCATGGTCTTGACACTTTCCAATATTGACTTATTGTGTCATGCCCTGACCCACCTACCCATCACCCTACCTGACCCCGAAGAACCTCCCCCTCATCGTCTAAACCCCCACGGGATTGCTTCACTCGCCCCAGGACCTCCGGTGACACGCCTAAATTTTGGCTAGACATCTATGCTGTGAATTGTGACATTTTCACATATAGATTCATATCAAGAGGACTGTAATTGAGACCCAGATTGACAGTCAAAGTCAATACTGAATCAGTCTAATAAGTTGAAGGGACCATATACCCATACTACCACAAGTTGGTTAGTTTACCCATCCCCGATACTACCTTCGGATAGCAGTCTACCTGTTTGTCAAGCAGGATTATACCAGACTCGGAATAAGATAAGATTCGCTCGACCGAGCTCACTGGGAAATGTAGAGAGCACTAACGAGTGCTCTTAACTAGAGGATGAGGTTTTGCCTGGGGCGCAGCCCCGCTCACCCACCCGTAGATGGTGAGTGGCCTGGACATGCCCAAACAGAGCCCGAGGCTCCAACACAGGCAACTCAACATCAACTGTGGTTGACAAAACCCCAAGCCGAGTCGAGGGCATACAAAGGATATATTATAGCTTTATTAGAAGGGTAATATAATGTACAAATTGAGTTTTATTAGTCCTCAGACAATTCAGTATCCTCGCCGCGGATGCAGCTGTCAATAAGAGTGGCCGAAATTTTATTTGTTTTCCTGTAATCCTCCATTGCTTTGCGTACCCGATCCCAACGCTTGTCATAAGCATCTGCGACCTGGGAGATGATAATGTCCTCCAGATGACGCCAGTATATGAGAAATGCGAGGGAGGTCCAACCTCCAATTGCTGCAACAACATGAGGTGCAACACCGGCAAGAAGAAGTTCGACAGCCCCGCCAATACGGAAACTGTGTCCAAGTACGTGTTGCATTGAAGCGCGTGTCCAGATATCGGAAACGAATTTGAGAAAAATGGATTTTGTCATATGTTGGGAGCAGCCCGATTTGTCAATAAAACTGAATAGTGAGGAGCCTTCAGGAACGGCGGCGTTCATCTGCCAATGTTGTTCAAAAGCTTTGCATGGGCATAAGCTGGTTGGTTGTCTAGAAGCGACGACATCGGCCCCGAGTTCCTTTGTTGATTTGGTCCATGGAATATGAAATTTGATGCGAGTTCGCGAAGATTGCAGAAGAAAATCAGACAGAATGCCTGAGCGGATGACATGGAACTTGGGGTCAAAGGCGGATTTGGACGGTATAGTCAGTTCGCCAAGACGGCGACATCCCCAGAAACAGATGAGGGCAACCGCCCAGATAGCACAGTGAAACGGAACACTGAAGTCAAGAGCAGAATGGAGAACGAGCAGATGCTGTAGAGTGATTGGATTGCGAAGTGGACGCTTATGTTGGCTTCCTTTGATGTTCGCCGCCCGTCGAGCAAGTGTAATGAATTCTGAGTTTGAAGGCCATGGAGCTCTGTTGAGGATGTGCCAAGCCCGTATACCAGAGAGCCATGATCGGATTGTACTACCTGAAACTGTTCCTGCATGTGCGCCAACAAAGCCTGCTATTAGGACTTCTGAAGCGGGCATGCGCATTGTCTCGGGTATTGATTTTCTGTCACAAAATTGATGCCAACGTAGAAGCCCCGCTGCATAGTTTGATTTCGTCTGCTCAGTGAGCCCCGAAGCTGTAATTTGTTCGGCTTGCTGAAGAATATGTAAAGGGATTGACTCTAGGTTTCTGAGTTTCATCTCGACAGACCAAGGTGACGTCCATGCCAATATCCGATCGGCTGAGCTGACGTTGGGCCGCAGGGTATTGTTGGCGATTTGGGAATCCTTTCTGGGTTTCCTAGGAGCTGGAGCGAAGTAATTACCTGCCCAAGGTGGGGCTTGAGCAGGGGTGGTAGTTGGTAGTTTAGAGGAAATAGTCGGTTGTGAAGAATGAAGTTGAGGGTTACATGTGCTAGTTTGTGGGGATGCGAAGTTGTTGCAGAAATCTAGTGGGTTTAGGTGTGACGGGGAGGAGTTCGAAGTGGGAGTTGTTTGAGTTTCCACGGTGCGCGGAACCATGAAACTCGGGCCAGAACTGTCTAGCACCAAGAAATGAAGAGGGCTGTGTAAGCATGAATTTCAGCTGGAATCGATGTAATAAGTAATAAGGAATAGCTTGAGCATACCTAAACATATTCAAGTATTTCTTGCAACTCCAATGGGAGTGAAAAAGTAAGAGGAAGTTTATCCGCAACAGAACCAAGTTCTCCGCGCGAGAATGGGTCTGCTGGATTGAGAGTAGTGGGAATGTATCTGAGCTCGGGCTGAATGAAGAGTGGGCCAATGACCCCGCAGATGCGACGGATGGACATATTGATCCAGTAATTAGGGCTGCGTGCTTTGTCAAATGCACCAATAGTCCCCTGGTTATCCGAGTGAATGAGAAGGTAGGTGTCGTGGAAATTCATCGATTCTAGAAAATAAATCAATAATTCCACAGCCACTGTTTCGAGCCAGCAAATATCACGTCCAGGGATCTTCCAATTGGGACGGAGACGAAATGCGGCCCAGCTGCCATCAAAGACAATTCCAATACCCCAGTCAGTGGAGGCATCAACAAAAAGACCGAAGTCCTTGAGTTCACCTCGAGGTCGGAGTTCTCGGTAGTAGAAGGGGTCCTGGAGTTGAGAGTGCCACCATTGAAGCTCCGTAAGAACACTGGGAGGGGGAAAACGACCGCGGTTTTCTTCGAATGAACTGCGATACGAAGCCATAAAATTTGAGATTGGGGGAAGGTGAGATCGACCTTCATGGTAGATGAAGGCAATGTGGCAGAGTGTGCCGTGTATAGACTCAACTTCTGATACAGGAACACGGGCATTTGCGAAATTCGAGAGGAAAACCCGAATACGCTCGAGGTATTTGATGCGTTTGTCATCAGGAAGACTAACGCGCTTGAGCTCAAGGTTCCAAAGAAAACCTATGAATCTGGTAACTGTCACAAAATCTTCATCACCTTTATCGGGATGCCACAGGACGCCAAGTGTCTCGATAGCCTCCAACATTGAGGTCCTGTCGTAATCGAAGGAACCTTGGGAGTTGAGAATCCGGAAAGCTTTCAAGTCATCTTCGTATTTCAGCAGCGCATCAACAAGTTTGCTTAGTAAAATATCAACAACCGCATTGGAAATCATTCCTGAATTGCTGCTAGCCGGGGCAGCCCCGAAACAAAAAACAAGATCTGCAAAGAAACGGCCTAAGTGATCCTGAACCACAAGGAAAGGTTTGTGTTCGGGGAGTATTGGACAAGTGCGATGGAATTTCTGAATGTCGAGAGTGCAAGCTTGCGTGCCTGGTGGTGCAGTAGCAACCTGAGTAAAGTGTAGTGTGAGTGAAAGTGAAAGTGGGCAAGTAGACAGTAATGATTAAAGGTAATGGTAGTAGAATAGGACCAAGTGGGTCAAGCAAAGTAGAGCTGAAAGAGAAGGATGTTAGGAGATAAAATTGGACTTACCATATCTGCAACCTTGGCCGCAGTATCGAATCGTGTTGGAAACAAATTCTTCTGAGTAAAAGAATTGACTGATGGGACTGTGTGTCCCTCCGAGTCGCGACCATCTTTCGAGAGGTTACGGCACACCCTATGTTTAGGAGGCATACCGGGACCCTGGATTTGCGTAGCCACTATGAGAGGCGAGACATAGAAGTGACCTCGCATAATCAGATGCATATCTGCACAAGAGAACGGCCCAGCCATTCGACCAGCTGCGATTTCGTCAGAAATGTATTGCTCAATTACCTCGGGGTGCTCATAAACTGACTGATGATTAGGAATAATGATCGTTTCGTGTAGTGGAGGCAAGTGGCCGAGTGGAAAACCTCGACGGAGGTTATGAAGAAGAAGTGGGTAGTGATGAGAGATATTACAAGCTAGTAGAGCTTTTTCGAATTCGTCTGCATTGTAAGGGGTGACAATCCGCTCATATAGCTCTATGAACTCGGGACATGTGTTGGGAAGTGGTGAGCGAAAATGAATAGCATCGGAAAAGTCATAGTAAGAAAGGGTTGGCGGAATCGAAAGTTCAAGGAATGCCTCAATTGGGTCTGGAGCGACATGTGTACGAGAAGGCATGGTGCCCATCGCTTCCGCAAAAGGTGCAGACATGCGCATCCTGACAGCCCTTGTTAGCTTTGCAATTCCCTCGGATGTTCCACTGATAGCAGATGCGTTTATCTTCTCCCTGAGGGAGACCAAGGACGAAAGATTTACCCCCTTTGATCCACCTGGCCCAGAGGAGGGAGCCATGTTTACTCGAATGGTCTGTAGCGGAGTGCCCCTTCTTACCACATCCAAGGCAACAGAGGTCGAAGGAGTCACCCTTGTTGCCTTTCGGAAAGGGCTTAGAAGAGGAAGGAACGGTGGATGAGTTCGGTGTCTGTCTAGGCTTTGCCTCCAAAGACCGCTCGTAATCGGTGACGACGCGATTCCATGCCATGTTATAAGTGGTAAGGTCAAATTTGGTGTTATAGAGACGGCGTTCTTCCCGAAGACGATACTCACGGGGTTTCCAGAATCGGTAGTATTTCTCTGCATCACGTTGATTGTTGAAGAAAAGGAAGTGTTGTCGAGTCCAGTTTGCTCGAGTGCCACCATGACCATCCGGGTCGCGACTGAGTTCAAAAGCAAAGTAATTCTTCGAAGCGAGCTGAAATTCATATAGCGAAAGACCTTCGTCTTCATCTGCTTTCTCCACATCTGGCACCCGTATGTTAAGTCGATCCAGCAGATCCTTGAGAACAACCACTTCAGTACGTTCCTTGTCCCCTGGAAGAAGTGTTTTTGAGGTCTTAAAAGACGAGGAGTGGGAATGAATGAAGATAAGATTGTTGTCCGTGAAGAGAGGAAGAGGGAGGTAGTTGTGCAGCCTTCCAATTCTATAGAGGCATTCTGGAAGCTCGACATTTTGAGAGGTGGTCGGATCTGGCGTAGTCTCGATGATGGGGGTCATGAGCCTAGGGTTCTTCTCCGGCCCATTCTCTAACGCGTCGCCTTCCTGCACCTCCCGAGTACGTTTCCCTCTAGACAAATTCTCCACCTCGTTGGCTTTTGTCATCCATGCGAGTATGTAGCTGGGGATCCATTGTTTGACGCGCTCAAAGATGGCAGGAGTCGTCCTGATATCGTTCCATTCGTCCTCAGTGATGGTAATGAGCAAAGCCGAAGGAGAACCCTTTGCTGGGGCCTTCTTTTCGATGAAAAGCATGGTTTTCTCCTGCCGCACCTCGTTAGCTCGTTCGATGTCGTAGTTCCTTTCCAATCTTCTCTCCAGACTGAGTTTTTTTAGAATCGGAATAATTCCGAGAATGTGAGTACGGCGTTGGCGATCATCAGCCCTGACAGACGACGAGGTTCTGAGGAGAAGCGGGGGGTGTTGTGTCATGACTCAAGAACGCGTATATGCACAGAAAATCACAAAAACGATCTAGAGAGAGTTTCGACGATGAGAGCGTAGTTCAAAAGCGGTAAGCGCCCGCTCTCATCGCCACATCTTATCTTATCCTCTGAGAAGACAGCTCTGCTGCCTTCTCTCGGACTATGTCAAGCCCATGCCTCGGGCCTCCATTCCGCCGCTTGGTATTCCAAAGATCCACCTTTATTGTAATCTCTCCTTATTGTTCTTTCTTGCTACACATACCCTTTCTTTCTAGTCCCTCCTTATTGTCTTTTACTTTACCCTGCAGGACTACACGTATAACTCCTAGTAGCTAGTCTGGCGCTCTGCACCGTTGCGCCGCTCCGTAGGTATAAATACTGCTTGTACGCTACTGTAGTTCCTCAGTTTAATTATCAACTTAGATCGACTTAGATTCCCTCCTTAACTCTTTGCTCCTCTAAGTCTTCAGGCTCACTGCCTTGAAGTACGTTCTACTCTACCTTAGGACTGATATGTTCTTTGGTTCGCTCCTCGTCACCGGCGATACCGCCGCTCCGACGTGGCTGCTACTTAGCTCCTCCCTCCTATACTCCTGATCTCCCGGGACTAACGGCGTAACGGCGGTGTTGTTAATAACTTCACTACTGTCCCATTTGTCTTCCGCACTTAGACACTCTGTGACCTCTGGCACGGTTACATGGTGTGCATGATCTTAACAGTATAATTAAACTCAATCTGTTAACGTCGTACTGACATATCATTTTTTATGCCTCCAAAAACCCGAGCTCAATCTAGAGCTAACTCCGAAGAAAACACTTTCTTCACCACTGCTCAATCTTTCGCCCCTTTCACCGAATCTATCTCAGCCATCGGTCAACCACGTCGCCGTAATCGCGGTTTCAGTCCAGCCACAGTCCCAACTACGTCAACTCTTCCTGAAGCCATGGAAGAGGAACAACAGTTTGAGTATAGTACTTTGTTTACTAGTGACAGACAACCTGTCCAAGTTCTGACCCCTCGCCGTGGTCAACCTCCCGTAGTTGCTCCGGCTCGGGGCCATTCAACTACTCAAATTGATTCTCCAATTCTTCAAGCCATCGCTCGCCGTACGGGGAAACAACCCCAACAAAGAGCTGCTTCTGAATCTCCTCGTGACCCACCTCCTCACTTCGATTTGGATACTGGTGATCACGATGATCAAGACCCTCCTGTCGACCCCGACGATCCGGGCGCCGACAACAATCATGACGATCTGGATGACGACTCCGGCGGTTTACCGCGTGGTGAGCCTGGTGACCCCAGTGGACCTGGCGGTCCCAGCGGTCCCGGTGGACCTGGTGGACCTCGTACCCCTATCTCTCCTGACATCCCCAATGAGCAACATGCTATGTTGGAACTCCTCTCGGGATTTAAGGGTTCCATTGAAACCCTCGGTACCGTTCTTGGCGCCCTCGGCCGTCCCTCTGACAGCTCTGAATCCAAGAGCAAGGTCAAGGAGCCCGAGGTATTCGACGGTTCGGACCCCCGAAAACTCAAGACGTTCTTTGTCAATCTCGCCCTGGTCTTCAATGACCGTCCCAAGTACTTCACCGACCAATGAAAGGTGAATTATACTCTCTCTTATCTCAGTGGGTCAGCCAAAGAATGGTTTGTCCCTGATATCCTCGACCCGGATCTCGACTTGCTGCCGGCCTGGACGTCGTCCTTCACGGCCCTTGTAAAGGAGCTACAGGACAATTTTGGCATTTACGACGCCCAAGGCGAGGCCGAAGATGCCCTTGGTAACCTGAAGATGAAGGAAACCGAAAACATCCGGTTCAACACCCTGGCTGCTAGCACCAACTGGGATTCTGCCGCCCTGAAATGGGCTTATGGACGAGGCTTAGCTGAGCGCATCAAGGACGAAATGGCGCATTTGCCCGAGCCGGCGACGCTCGCCGCTTATCGTCTAGAGGTTCTTCGTATTGACAACCATTACTGGAAGCGCGAAGAAACTAGAAAGCATGAGGCTGGTAAGCCTTTTATTGCTCGAAACCCGAAGAAGGGTTCCTCGGACTTTAAGACTGGTTCTACTAACCAGCAAAACAATTCTCAGCCTTCGGGCTCTTCGGCGCCGTTCACGCCGAAGCCTAAACCCTTCTCTGGTGGTAAGCCTAACAACAATGGTAAGCCCCAGAACTCTTCGAATTCCGGCCAATTCGGCGGTCAGCGCCCCGCATTCAACCATCTAGGAGCAGATGGTAAAGTACTTCCCTCCGAACGGGAAAGAAGGATGAAGAACAACCTTTGTCTCTTCTGCGGTGGTAAGCATCAGATTGCTGACTGCAACAAGCGAAAGGCCCGAGAATCGAAGGGCCATGCTGCCGAGGTTGAAGAAACCCCCGAAGCAACCATTGAGGTTGTCGAAGAGGAATCGGAAAACTAGTCCGCAGCTCTTGTTCCCTGGTACAAAACGGGAGCTGCGTTGATCAGGTTCGTACCTCACCTGGGGAGTTATATCTCAACGCGTCCGCTCTTTCTTCCATTGAACGCTCTCTTGTAATTTCTTTAACTACTGAATTCTCGTTATCTGATTCGGCCGCGCCGGCCGAACCTATCTCTGCTCTTCTCAAATTTCCTACTCTTGTTGATTCTGGTTCTACTGACTCTTTCATTGATACTCGCTATGTTTCTCAAAATTCCATTCCTACGACCAAAATCTCTCCTGTTAATCTTCGTCTCTTTGATGGTTCATTGTCTTCTAAACCAATTACCGATCTGGCGAATATTGCCGTTTGGTTCCCTTCCGGCGAGCTGCTTCTATTACCTTTTTATGTTACTCATTTAGATTCATCTTGTAAAGCAGTATTAGGTTACAGTTTCTTATCCCGCTACAATCCGTTGATTGACTGGGCATCTCGAAACATTACGTTCCGTAGCACTTCACATTTTGATTCTCCACAGACGTCTGTGCCTTCTGCTATCAACCCCGTTGCTGCAAAGGTCGCTGTTCCGCTACCAGAACTTTCGCCGTCGGTTACACCAACAATTCTGGAGACCCCTCCTGGGGACTCACTTCGCTCTCGCTCTCGGACTTCACGGGCCAAGCCCCTTTCATCCAAATTTCCTTTTGAACCCATCTATTCTTATCCTACGGTCTCTCAATTCACTGCTCAGCTGGAAACTCCCGAGGTTGACATTGCACTGGTGAGTGCTGCAGTCTTTAACAGGGCTTGCAAGGACGCTGGTATGGAACCCATCCTTCTTCGTGCTATCCACTCAGAGGTCGCGGCCTGTGCCGCCGACCGCTCTTCCACCGCTCCTACTGTCCCTCCACTTCCTCCTTCCATCCCAGCAGAGTATGCTGAGTTTGCAGACGTCTTTGACGAGATTGCTGCAGATTCACTTCCTGAACACAGACCCTACGATTTGAAGATTGACCTGGAAGAAGGTGCTTCGCCGCCTCTCGGCTGTATTTATCCTTTGTCTGAAAAGGAGTTAGTCGCCCTTAAAGACTTTATTGACAAACAGCTGGCTACTGGTGCCATCACCCCATCATCCTCTCCTCACAGCGCTCCGGTCCTTTTTGTCCCAAAGAAGGACGGCAAACTTCGCCTTTGCGTCGACTTCCGTGGACTCAATCGTATCACCAAAAAGGATTGTTACCCACTCCCACTCATTTCAGACCTTCTCGACGCTCCGAAAAGAGCTAAAATATACACCAAATTGGATATCGCTCACGCTTATCATCTGGTCAGAATCGCTGAAGGTGACGAATGGAAGACCACCTTTCGGACCCGTTATGGCTCCTACGAATGGAAGGTTATGCCGTTCGGCCTTATGAATGCCCCTGCGGCTTTCCAGCGGTTTGTTAATGACATTTTCTCTGACATGCTCGATGTTTGTGTCATCGTCTATCTGGACAATATTCTGATCTACTCTGACACGCCAGAAGAACACCAAGAACACGTCAAGGAAGTTCTACGGCGGCTTCGCCATCATCGGCTTTACGCCAATCCCAAGAAGTGCGAATTCAATATGGATACTGTTGAGTATTTGGGTTATATTCTTTCTCCCGACGGATTAACTATGTCCAAGGAGAAAGTTCAGACAGTTCTAGAGTGGCCGGTCCCGAGGAAGGTTAAGGACATTCAGTCCTTCTTGGGTTTTGCAAATTTCTATTGTCGTTTTATCTATAATTATAGCGATATCATTGTGCCGATGACTTGGCTTACCCGAAAAGGTGCTCCCTGGATCTGGAACAGCAGCTGTCAAGAGGCCTTCGAAAATCTCAAAATTGCTTTCACTTCTGCACCGATACTGGCCCATTGGGAGCCGAATCGCCCACTTATCGTGGAGACCAATGCTTCCGATTACGCCATTGCGGCTATTCTTTCCATCCAATATGCTGACGGTGAAATTCATCCTTTAGCCTTCCTTTCCAGAACGCTTCACGCGGCTGAACTCAACTACGATACACACAACAAAGAGCTACTGGCCATCTTCGAGGCCTTTAAAGCTTGGCGTCATTATCTGGAAGGCTCGGGTGATCCGGTGGACGTCATCACCGATCACAAGAATCTTGAGTATTTTTCTACTACCAAGGTTCTCACACGCTGACAGGTCCGATGGTCTGAATTTTTGCATCAATTTAATATGGTCATTCTCTTCCGACCAGGGAAACTCGACGAGAAACCTGATTCAATAACTAGACACTGGGACGTCTACCCTAAAGAGGGGGATATCGGCTACGCCCAAGTGAACCCTCATAACTTCCATCCTATCTTTACTAATGAACAACTCACTGCATCCCTTCGAGCTACCTTCCTGGAAGGCCCGGTTTTACGAGCCTCGATTATCATGGATATCAAAGCCCTACACCAGGCTATCATTCTCGCTCTTCCCGCCGACCCGAGCTCCGTTGTTGGTTTGGAACTTGCTAAAGATCCTTCCAATGAACGTTGGAGCTTAGGTAGTGACAAGCTACTACGCCTTGACAAACGTATTTATGTTCCGAATCACGGCGACCTTCGCCTTCAAGTCCTTTGTTATTTCCATGATCATCCACTCTCCGGCCATTTCGACCAGAACCGCACTTTAGAAGCTGTACGTCGTCAATACACCTGGCCCAAGGTCAGAGACTTCGTATGTGACTACGTTACCTCTTGCACTATCTGTGGTCGCAACAAACCTCGCCGTCATCGGCCTTACGGGTTGTTGAAGCCTCTGCCGGTTCCGGTCCGGCCATGGGATTCCATCTCCATGGACTTCATTGAGCAACTGCCAATGTCGAATGGTTATACAGCTATTCTCGTCGTTGTGGATCGATCTTCCAAGCAAGCTATATTTATTCCAACTCATGACACCATTACTTCCGAACAACTAGCTGAGCTTTTTGTTATTCACGTCTTCTCTAAACATGGTGTTCCTAATCATGTCACTTCTGATCGTGGTTCTGAATTTGTTTCGGCGTTTTTCCGGGCTCTCGGTAAAGCGCTTTCCATGGAACTTCATTATACCTCTGGATATCATCCGGAAGCCGATGGGCAGACCGAGCGTGTCAACCAAACTCTTGAACAGTACATCAGGATCTACTGCTCCTATCAACAGGATGACTGGTCGCCTCTACTTCCGATCGTCAAGTTCGCCTATAATAACGCTCCCAATGCTTCCACAGGTATTACTCCATTCTTCGCTAACAAAGGATACCACCCAAATATCACCGTTCGGCCCGAGGTCGACATGAAGTCTGATCTAGCTAGAGACTTCGTCGTCAATCTCAATGAACTCCATGCTTTCCTTTGAGAGGAAATCCTTTTAGCTCAGTCTCGTTACAAGGAACAAGCTGACAGGAAAAGAATCTCGCACCCGGAGTTCCCGATTGGGTCCGAAGTCTTTGTTCTTGCTAAGCACATTCGTTCTACTCGTCCTACTGAAAAATTCTCAGAAAAATATCTTGGTCCTTTCAAGGTCATCAGTCGACCTGGTACTTTGTCTTACGAGCTCAAGCTCCCGGACTATCTTCGCCGCATTCACCCGGTTTTCCATGTCTCACAGCTGGAGCCGGTTACGCCGAACCCGTTCCCGAATCGTACACAATCTCCTCCACCTCCAATTGAAGTTGATGGTGAAGAGGAGTACAACATTGCTGAAATCCTCGACTCCAAGCTGGACAGAAGGTACAAACGTTGTCCTCTACGTTATTACATTCGGTGGGCCGGTTACGAAGGTACCGACAATGAGTTCTCTTGGGTTGCTGCTGATGAATTACATGCTGGGCATTCCACGCCCAATACCCTCACAAACCTGGACCTTGATCACAAAAACATCTTATTCCTTTTCCCCGTTTCCGCCGCACTCCACCGAAGTTTACTTTGTACGTTTAGAGGGTAAACACGATGATAGCAAATTGAGTGTTTACTCCTCTCTCTTAATTACTTATTATTCAAAAACCAACGTCTCACTTAAAATCTTTTATTCACACTTAAAACTATGTATACTTGAAACTCGTTACTTCTTACGCCGCTTCGCGGCCATTCGCTTTCCGATTTCAAAATCGCGTTAACATTTTTTATATATACAAAGTCAAAAAAAAAATGCTACAACCAGAGGCAGGACTACAAGAAGATTACAAAAGATGGCCGAAGTCTGATGTCCGTTAGTCTACTACTACAACCTCCTTCTCTTTCCCCTTCTCAGAGGCCGCCATCTTCGCCTTCTTCCTCTCCTTCCCCCACATCCTCTTCCCCTTCTCCATCTTTCTCTCCCTCGGCTATCTTCTCCTTCCTCCTCTTCGCTATTCTCTACAATTCTCCTCCTCTTCAAACCCCTTGGCCTGTCGGAGACCGATCTGGACGGCCCGGGGATCACCAGTCCAGTCATCGCATTTCTTGTATCAATGGCGATGAGCCGCGCATGGTCTTCATCTTGTCGACGAAGTAATTGCCTCAGGTATTGATGTGACCTTGAGGTGGCTTCCCTCAAGGCCCGGTTGTCGGCCAGCAACTGAGCCAGTTGGCTCTCCATGACCGCCATCCTCTCACCGCTTGGTCCTCCTTCCAGCTTTACTTGTACCGGCCGGCCCAAATATGCACACTTCACCTTTGCATCGTGACATGCCTTGCATATCATGGTGCTCCTCTTTCCTACCTGCTCCAAGCAGGGAATCTTCTTGTTGAAACACCGCTCACAGGGTGCCCGCTCTTCATCATCCTCGTCGTCGTTTTCGCCGTCGTCGCCGTCATCCGGGTCCCCGCCGCTAGCCTGGTAACAAAAAATTAAGCAGTGACTTGGCATTAGGGAGTAGGAACTTACCTCGTTCCTTTGAGGAGCCTTTCCTTTTTTCACCACCCGGGGAATTTCTACCTCCACTCTACGAGCAGAGGTAGAAGCCTCACCAGGTGAAGGCCCCTGAAGATTCCATGCCGCCGCCGCCGCCGCTATCCTTCTCCTCTTTTCTGCTGCCTCCTCCTCTAATCTTCGGGCATCAGCAGCCTAGGCAGCAGCCTCCTGTCTCTTTTTCTCCTCCTCCGCCTTCCGCCTAGCCTCTTCCTCTGCCTTTTTCTTCTCCTCCTTCCTCCTCCTGTTCTTCTCCCGGGTGCGCTCTAGTTGAAGTTCTAACTCCCGTTCTTCATCAGACGGGTCCGGTGTTGAAGGGCGAGTCGTGGCTGCCGGCGGAGTGGGTTGTCTACCCGTAACGGGGATAGAGCCGATGGTGGTAGAAGTTTTGGTGGTGGTGCGACTAGAGGACATGATGAACTTAGAAGTTTTGGATTGAAGGACCAAGGCAAAAAAACCGCCTAGTTTTATAGGGTCAAAATGGCGCACGGACCAGCGAAAATTTTCCTTCGAATTGTGTTTGGTTTACGGTGAACCGAAAATTTTCATGGATGACTATCGACAATTCCCGTTACCAACGGCATACGAAAATTTTTTCCTGCTGACTGATAGGACGATTTCCCGATTGCTGACGGCCTTTAAAATTTTTCCTTGGTGACTGATCAACTTCCGGTATTAATGGCTTTCGAGGGCTCAAGCCTAAGAGGGGGATACTGTCAAGCCCATGCCTCGGGCCTCCATTCCGCCGCTTCGTATTCCGAAGATCCACCTTTATTGTAATCTTTCCTTATTGTTCTTTCTCGCTACACATACCCTTTCTTTCTAGTCCCTCCTTATTGTCTTTTACTTTACCCTGCAGGACTACACATATAACTCCTAGTAGCTAGTCTGGCGCTCCGCACCGTTGCGCCGCTCCGTAGGTATAAATACTGCTTGTACGCTACTGTAGTTCCTCAGTTTCATTATCAACTTAGATCGACTTAGATTCCCTCCTTAACTCTTTGCTCCTCTAAGTCTTCAGGCTCACTGCCTTGAAGTACGTTCTACTCTACCTTAGGACTGATACGTTCTTTGGTTCGCTCCTCGTCACCGGCGATACCGCCGCTCTGACGTGGCTGCTACTTAGCTCCTCCCTCCTATACTCCTGATCTCCGGGGACTAACGGCGTAACGGCGGTGTTGTTAATAACTTCACTACTGGCCCATTTGTCTTCCGCACTTAGACACTCTGTGACCTCTGGCACGGTTACACGGTGTGCATGATCTTAACAGACTACATCCGAAGGATGACCATTCACATATGACATACCAAGGGTATTCTTATTGGACCTTACACTGGCAGGAGTTTGGAAGAACTTACTCAAGTGACCATGAACCGAGGATTGACTTGAAATGACTTTCTAGAACTCAGGAATTATCAAATACTCCTTCTAGAACAAGATCATGCATTAATCTAAAAGACTGCGATTTAGTCTAATAGACCAATCAGGTTGCATGATTGAGGAAAATGACTAGAAGAACGATCGAAGTACTGCGAGGCTCCGAAGACATATCAAATGAATGTCAAAGAGTCCTGACGTAGAAAATAATGAAGAATGCAATTAAATGAATACTATGCGTAACTCCCTTGATAGAGTATAGGCACAATGGGTGTGTTACGATCACTTCTTTTTCATCTTATCTTTTCCTTATCTTGTCTTATCTTTTATCTTTTGTCTTATCTTCTATCTCCCTTATCCTATATTTTGTCTTATCTTGTCACCTGACCTATTATTTATGCTTACTGATACAACATGCGCTTTTCATTTACTTATATTAAACACAGCAGTCTCACAACACATATACAGCATGACGATTGAGCTTTCATTACTTACACATTGCTTTACTTATGTTCTACTCATGTTTACCACTAACCC
Source organism: Lentinula lateritia (assembly GCA_028011325.1). Taxonomy (NCBI): domain Eukaryota; kingdom Fungi; phylum Basidiomycota; class Agaricomycetes; order Agaricales; family Omphalotaceae; genus Lentinula; species Lentinula lateritia. Next base: position 63,911 of record JANVFT010000107.1, on the reverse strand, counting down.
AGGGCATTGGGCATTAGTAGGGCGGAGGGTTGTTTACTCGTATATAAGCTGTAGTTAATTGCTGTATTTCCTTAGCTTTGATCTCGGCTATTCTACCTGGTTTAGCCCAGAACTTTGCTTGCTTCCTTTATCATTCCGCCATCTGAGGTTTTCTTGAGTGTGACGCCTGGTGATACCTGTCACTAGAACCAGTCGCTGACAGAAGATCAAAGCTATTCCTACCACCTGTCACATGCTATGCAATCATATCCCTATCACAGTTATTCCCGCTCACATTTTTACCAACCCTTCACAGACTTCTACTCTCTCTTCGAGCAGTGTCGCCTATAGTACAAAGGTGTAACGTTGAGTCTGACACCGTACTGGCAGACAAAAGCGTTGACTGATCACTAATCTTCGGAGAAGGGTCTTCGCGTGCACATCGAGCTCCATTCCTAGACAGGGAGGGTGCATCTGTTCATCAATCGAGAGTGGAAGGCTGCTTCCCACATCATCGTACTCTTTTTTCGAAATCTCCCCCACATTACTACCAACTTCTACAAATCCAATCATACATTTTCCCATCATCACCACCGAGTTGCATTAGTAACTCGTCTTCCTTACAACGGATTCTACCTCAAGACTAGGACGACCTAGGCTTTCGGTACAAACCGATCGTCCCCGCTCCCCCAACTCATCTGCTCCATCCACTTCATCTTCAATCGAACAAAACATCACCTCATTCAAACCTGCCTACATATCACCCCACTACAGCATGTCTAACCCTACTCCCGATCCTATCCCCGCTACTCCTATCCCCATTACTCCTGTCACCACTCCTCATGTTCATGGCAAGTCATTGCTCAGAGAACCCAGTATCTTTGATGGCGATAAAACCCAGTTCAAAGAGTGGCGCCGTACCCTCTTTGCTTACATTCGCGATCCAAGGAACAGAGTCACTACAGACAATGAAAGAATTGACATTGCAATCTCGTATATGCGAGGTCCCAAAGTCAGTAGCTGGGTTCAGAATTACACGGATGATAACTTCGACGATGATGAGGAGGAATGGGCCAGCACGTGGAAAGGATTCAAGGACGCATTGAATGCCTCCTTCCTAGACAAAGGACTTACAGAGAACGCACAGGAGAGGCTAGAACATCTCCGCCAGGGCCCCAATGAGAGGGCAGAGGATTTCTTCAAGGAATTTGAAGTCATCATGCGAGATGCCGGATACGTCAAGGATGCACCCTATGTCATCAGACTGATCGAAATGAACGTAAAGCCTAAGTTGATCGATCAAGTATATGGCACCAGCAATGAGCGAATCGAAAAGTTCGATGAACTCAAACAGAAGATCATCAGTATCGATGACATGTGGTGGCGCCGTGAGGAAATGCGGCGCAACTGGTCAAACAGATACCAGCGGAATGCTGGGCAGGGACCTAGTCCAGAGATGGCAACCACAGACGACACAGGCTCCAGTAACTAAAGCTCCAACCCCTGCGGTACCCACCCAGGATAGGAAAGACGGTACCGGAATTGCTTTCAAAGGTGCAGGCAGACCAATGGACATTGACGCTGCGCGTCGCAACAGAGAATGCTTCCATTGTGGCAAGCAAGGCCACATTGCGAAGTTCTGTCCAGAGAAAGCGCCGAAGCCGCAATTTGTCAGAGGCATGTGGAGCCGAATGACACAGGAGGATGAGGAGGCTATGGCCAAGGAATTGGGTTTTGTCCTGCCCCAGCAGTAGACGCAGGTCTGCCGGGGCCAATCTCAGAATCAGTATCGGACTTTTCGTCATCGTCATATGTAGACAGTCAATTTAGTTTTGAATTCAGTAGTACTGGTACACCCAATAAAAATAACTTATCTACAATGACGAACTGAACTGAGAAAAAACCTGTGAGATATGAACCAAACACACCTGAATGGGTGGCGCAGCGGTTACAAATGGACAAACTCCCCATGGCTATAGGAATCCTTAGAGCCTGGATGCCTGAAAGTCGTGTCAGAGAAGCATCGGAAGAAACGGTATTGGCTATACGAAATCTAAATCATGCAACCGCAACTGAAGCAGTTACCAATCTCAAAAGTCGTAAGAGATTCGACCGAGGTACCCGAGGACGTGAGCTAAAGTTGCGAACCACTATTGAGAATATCGACAATGGTGTGCAGATTGAAACGGAAGCCCTCCTAGACAGCGGAGCCACAGGGTCCTGTATCAATAAGGACTTTGTAGAACGACACCAGCTCACTGTTAAGGAGTTACCAGTCAAAATGCCGGTCTATAACGCCGATGGCACTCTGAACAAAAATGGTTCCATAGAAGGCTATGTACAAGTCCGAATGGTGATAGGAGATCATGCTGAACGAATAGATTTGGCAGTTACCAATTTAGGCAAGACAGATATCTTCCTAGGCATAGATTGGCTACGTTACCATAATCCCAGCATTGATTGGAAGGAATCCACGTTGTCGTTTGAACGTTGTCCTGACAAATGCGGATATTTGCCACACTATGAATCACCTGAGGATGATGGTACAGAGGAAAAGCTTGTCGATGGTGAAAGGATCTTCTGGTTCGACTGGAATGGGTATCTTTCCGACCAAGGTCATATCAAAGTACAAACTGCTACTACAGATGCCGCTACTCCATACCTTGCCGAGTATGCTGATATATTTAGTAAAAAGGATTTTGACCAAATGCCAGAAAGACGTCCATGGGATCATGCTATAGAATTAATGCCAGGCTCTAAGCCAGTTGATTGCAAAGTTTATCCCCTCAATCCACCAGAACAGAAGGCTTTAGACGAATTCCTAGAAGAAAACCTTAGATTGGGACGAATACGACCATCACATTCACCCATGGCTTCACCTTTCTTCTTTGTCAAAAAGAAAGATGGAACACTACGGCCCGTACAGGATTATCGAAAGCTAAACGACATGACTGTTAAGAATCGATATCCACTCCCGTTGATTCAGGAACTCATCGATAAGCTGAAGAATTCTAAAATCTTCACCAAGATGGATGTCCGATGGGGATTCAATAACATCCGGATCAAAGAAGGAGATGAATGGAAGGCAGCGTTCCGGACAAACAGAGGCTTGTTTGAGCCTACAGTCATGTTCTTCGGACTTACAAACTCACCCGCCACGTTCCAAGCCTTCGAGAACTCATTGATCAAGGACACGTCATTGTTTATATGGATGATATCCTTATCTTCACGGACAACATGGAGAGACACCGAGCCATTGTCAGAAAGGTTCTTGATATCCTAAAAGCCAACAAGCTGTACTTGAAACCTGAAAAGTGTACCTTTGAGGCTAAGGAGGTCGAATATCTTGGAATCATCGTAGGCAATGGACAAATCCGGATGGACCCAAAAAAGGTTGAAGCAGTTCGAACCTGGCAGCCACCAGAGAAGAAACGTGAACTACAATCGTTTTTAGGGTTTTGCAACTTCTTCCGCCAGTTCATCCGAGATTTCAGTAAAATTGCCAAACCCCTAACATGACTCACAGGGAATACGACTTGGGAATGGACATCTCTTGAACAAGATGCATTCGATCGGTTGAAGGACCGGATCATCGAAGACGTCACTCTCATTATCCCAAGAGAAGCTGGAAAGTTCCGAGTTGAAGCCGATTCCTCTGACTACGCTAATGGTGCAGTCCTGTCACAGAACGTCGACGGAAAATGGAGACCGGTAGCTTTCAGGTCCAGGTCACTCAATGAGGTTGAAAGGAACTATGAAATTTACGACAAAGAGATGATGGCTATCATGGACTCCCTCTCGGACTGGAGACAGTACTTGTTAGGTGCAAAAGAACCTGTTGAAGTCTTCACAGATCATCAAAATCTCCAGTATTTCCGGAAACCTCAGAAGTTGAACCGACGACAAGCCAGATGGGTAGTTGAAATTGCTGAATACCATATCGAACTCTTTCATAAGCCTGGGAAATCAATGGGAAAAGCCGATGCCCTGTCATGGATGTCAGGCCTTGAGAAAGGGGAGAACGACAATACCAACGTCACACTACTAAAACCGGAATTTTTCATTTCTCAGATAACGGATCAGACATCTGCCCCCGAAGACGATCTGCTTAATCTCATCCGAAGAAAGAAAAATCAGCGAGACAAGTTAGTACAGGTTGCCCTTGAGTCTAAAGACAAGGAATGGCTTGAAACTGAGGACGGACTAGCAGTTTGGCAAGGACGTATCTATGTCCCTAAGGACAAAGAACTCAGAGGACGGATCATACAGGCACATCATGACACCCAGACAGCAGGACACCCCGGCCGCTATAAAACTATTGAGTTGATTACACGCAACTACTGGTGGCCAGGAATTAGTCGGGACGTCAGGATCTACGTGGAAGGCTGCGAAAAATGTCAAGCTACAAAAACACATCGTACCAAGCCTGTAGGACCATTACATCCACATGACGTACCATCTGAGCCCTGGGAAATCATCGGAACAGATATGATTGGCAAATTACCAGAGTCCGGAGGATATAATGCCATCAGCGTGTTTGTCGATCACTTCACGAAGAGGTTGCGACTCTTTGCCACACATACTACGATAACATCTGAAGGAATGGCACGTGTCTATCGTGACAAAGTATTCCCAGTCCATGGAATGCCCCGAAAGATCATCCACGATCGCGGCCCTCAGTACCACGCCCGCTTCATGAAGGAACTGTACAAGTTATTGGGAATCGAAAGCAACTATACAACTGCATACCATCCTCAGACTAATGGCCAGACGGAACGGATAAATCAAGAAATTGAACATTACATCCGCCTTTTTGTGAATCATCATCAGAGCGATTGGCACGAGTGGCTTCCTATGATGGAGTTTGCATACAATGATCGAGTACATTCAGCTACAAAAGTTTCACCCTTCTACGCAGACAACGGCAGACACCCATACAAAGGAACCACGCCGAAGATGACGTCACAAAACCCAACCGCCCAGGAGTTTGCTGATAGTATGAAACGGATCAGGGAAGAAGTAGGGTCGGCACTGAAAAAAGCCGCTGAGGACATGAAGCGCCAATATGACAAACACCGGAACGAGGCGATAGAATATAACGCTGGTGATAAAGTTTGGCTTGAAGGAACTAACATAACGACAGATCGTCCAATGAAGAAACTCGGTGACAAACGATTTGGACCGTTTAAAGTTCTTGAAAAGATCGGACCCGGCTCATACAAACTCAACATCCCTCGTACATGGAAAAGAATCCATAATGTCTTCAACGAAACGCACCTATCCCCGTACCATGAACCCCAGTTCCCAACACAACCCCGAAATACTGAACCACCACCGGAAGTAGTAGGAGAAGAAGAGGAATATGAGGTAGAGGAGGTAGTCGACTCACGCAAGTATTGGAATGGCATCCAGTACAAGGTAAAATGGGAAGGTTATGGACCACATGAAATGACGTGGGAACCTGCAGCTAATATGACGAATGCCAAAGAAGCTGTTCAGGACTTCCACAAGAAGTATCCTAACAAGCCCAGGCCTCGAGTCCTTAAACGGATCGAGATTCCGATTGCTCAGTTTCCCACTGAATTGTTTCGACCAGTCCCTACATCCGACACAGAACCAATCCCAAGTAACATGCCATCTGAAGCACTTGTCAACCGACTTGCGCGTCATGGAATTCGCGCCTGAAGAGGGGGGTAATGTTACGATCACTTCTTTTTCATCTTATCTTTTCCTTATCTTGTCTTATCTTTTATCTTTTGTCTTATCTTCTATCTCCCTTATCCTATATTTTGTCTTATCTTGTCACCTGACCTATTATTTATGCTTACTGATACAACATGCGCTTTTCATTTACTTATATTAAACACAGCAGTCTCACAACACATATACAGCATGACGATTGAGCTTTCATTACTTACACATTGCTTTACTTATGTTCTACTCATGTTTACCACTAACCCAGGGCGTTGGGCATTAGTAGGGCGGAGGGTTGTTTACTCGTATATAAGCTGTAGTTACTTGCTGTATTTCCTTAGCTTTGATCTCGTCTATTCTACCTGGTTTAGTCCAGAACTCTGCTTGCCTCTTTTATCGCTTCGCCATCTAAGTCTTCCTGAGTGTGACACCTGGTGACACCCGTTACTGGAACCAGTCGCTGACAGGGTGTCTATTGAAAGAGAGAAGCAATTAGTTTAATCCAGATGAATCAGATTGATAGGATTAGAATCGAGGAGAGCTGATTTGCCTCCGGACGAGGTGACAAACAATTGAAGTAAGTGAACAGCAATGACAGTTGAACACCATTCAAGTCATTCTCCAAGAACAATTAAATTAAATGAACATTGAAATACCTACCTATGTTTGGAGGTATACTAAAATCTTGGAACCATTATGGACCAAATAAGGACATGAAGATTCAAATTAAGTGGTATCTGACCAATTGTAGAAGTTTCTTTGCGGTTCCGAACATTTATTGTATTAAATTAATTGTATTATGCGACTCGATATTCTGTATGTATAAATAGTGATCCGATGTATCTGGAATACAAGTGATTTTAGGACGACGTGGCAGTGCTAATCCGTAAAAAGGAAAGACACACTCCCGCCAGACTGAAGCCTCTTCGCTAGCAGCCATTCGGGCCCGGCACTTGTGAGTATAGGAACGTTGTGTTCTGCTCCTTGTGACTGCGAGAAGTATATCCAGTTGTTGGGTATTCTTCAAACTTAGGATCAGTCATTGGTCTTAAGGGCAAATCATGCTGTGTGGTTGTGCCAGCACATAGTTCTAGCCCTCCGTAGGGGTCTGTGTGTTTCGGTTAGATCTACTTTGATTCGAACCCCAATTCTTGATATACCCATATCAGCACAATCAAAGCACAAATTGTGCTGAATCTACCTTAATCAAAGGAATATACCGAATCCTTAGAACGATTCAAATTGATTGAACAAGGCTTCTTACCTAGCTCTCAAAGCTTTGCGGAACCTTCGACAACGCTACCCCTTGCTATTAAATAAATTTGATAGCAGTGAACTCGCATATTGTGTATTAGATTGGTTGGTTGGAGTGCCCATTTGATTCCTTCCTTTCTCTTTCACACAAAAACGAGGCAAGCTCGTTACCGGGTCCTCTTCATAAGCTTCCCTGCCTCAACCCAGCCTCGACAATACACCCCAGATTTCCATGATACATCATTCCATAAACCCTTCCGCCGCAATAACCCCCATTTAGTCCTAATCTCGATCATTTACCTCGCACATACCAGATTCCCCAATGTTCCCTTGTTCACTTCCCGTACCTATTTAAGTAGTCTCACAACGTTCCCAAGCGGTAGCTTGGTATATTTTGATCACACACCCTTTACATAGGTCCGGTCCCTGTCCCTTTGTACCTGCTAACCATACGGATTTCTCTTTACTCTCAGTTTCTCTATCTCTGTTTCTCTCTACTCTCGTCTACTGTTCCTACGATCGTCTATACGATCCAATACACACTTTTACTTCACGTCTAAGCAATCCAAGTGAGTCTCCGAGCTCCCTCGCACAATACTAAAGCTCCCCAACACTTAAAACCTTGGTGAGCTAACCTCCCCAAAGCCTCCTCAAGCTCCCCCATTGCTCCACAAGCTTCGGGACCTCGATCTAGGTAATGTTGAAGCTACTTCCTACGTCAAACTACGTATCGCTTCTCCGTTACAACCTCCCACGCTCGAGGACGTCCACGCTTGAGCCCAGTCCCCGGGAACCTAACCTCCCGGGCGTATATCGTCTCAGGAGCTTAGACACTCCAGAACCACTTCCAATACGACCTATTCGATCCTACGTTGACGTTCTAGCGAGTACAACTCCTACTACGCGATACTACTAGGCTCCATACATCTAACCTCCCTACCTACGCCTTAGGGACCTCTCTGGACCTTATAGGGACCGCCTTGAGGGTCACATCTCTCCGTCCTATCCACTACTAGGTCATTCCTGTCCTTGGTCGCGGTTCCCGTAGCTCCCTTTGAGCTCCAGCCTGCTCCTAGCACGCTACAACATAAACTCCCTATACCAGACCTACCCTAAGACCTATTCTGACCCAGGTCTTACATATTGCCCTTTTTGCTAATATCCTGAAATCTTGCTCATTGCTAAATTTTTTCTGCTAATTTTGAGCATTTGCTCATTGCTAATTTGTTCATTTTTATTTGCTATGCTTCCTGAGTATCAGCTCACTGCTAATCTTTCTGGCTAATTTCTTGAGCTTTTCTCACTGCTAATATACTACTTGCTAACTCACTTGCTAATATTGAGCCATTGCTCATTGCTCATTGTTAATTTCTACTTGCTAATCTTCTTGCTAATTCTGAGCTCCCTTGCTAATCATGAGCTGTTGCCCTGTTGCTAATTTCCTGAGCCTGAGCCTTTGCTCATGTCCCTTGCTAATTGCTAATCTGGCTAATTTCATTGTCCCTTGCTTACTCCTAATTTTGCTACTGGCCAGTTTTTCCTGCTCTTTGCTGGTTTTCCACTTGTTAATTTTTCCTGTCAATTCTGAGCCTTGTTTACTACCAACCTTTCTTGCTAATTCTGTGACCTATTTATTGCTAGCTTCTGATTGCTAATTCTGAGCCATTTTCATGCTAATGCTGAACTCCCTTGCTACTTCTGGGCTATTGCTGTTACAATCACTTCTTTTCCATCTTATCTTTTTCCTTATCTCTTGTCTTATCTTTTATCTTTTGTCTTATCTTCTATCTCCCTCATCCTATTACGAGTCCGAAATGAAATGAAGGATTCGTCCTATGGGCGGTTTCAGCGTGAGAAAATCTTACCTCACCTTCCTTTTTCGCTTTTCACCTTCCTCCTTGAGCTACTTTTTTCCCCATATTGGGACTGTCACTTCTGTGAGTCACCGTGACATCGTTAGAGATTTTTTTTTCCCATCACAATTTTTGTTACTACGTTACTTTCTCAGGTCTCTTCTAGTGAGTTCACCATCGGCGCCCAAAGGCGCCGGACTTCTTGCCACTCTTTCCCATTCATAAACTTGGGTATGCCACAGATGACATTTCAGTGTCATTCAAAAAATGAATTGAGGACTCGTTTTTGCCACGCGCACAGCGCGATGGCCCGCCTTCGCACGTATCTTATCTTATCTTGTCACCTGACCTATTATTCATGCTTACTGATATAACATGCGCTTTTCATTTACTTATATTAAACACAGCAGTCTCACAACACATGTACAGCATAACGATCGAGCTTTCATTACTTACACATTGCTTTACTTATGTTCTACTCATGTTTACCACTAACCCAGGGCATTGGGCATTACTAGGGCAGAGGGTTGTTTACTCGTATATAAGCTGTAGTTAATTGCTGTATTTCCTTAGCTTTGATCTCGGCTATTCTACCTGGTTTAGCCCAGAACTTTGCTTGCTTCCTTTATCATTCCGCCATCTGAGGTTTTCTTGAGTGTGACGCCTGGTGATACCTGTCACTAGAACCAGTCGCTGACAGAAGATCAAAGCTATTCCTACCACCTGTCACACGCTATGCAATCATATCCCTATCACAGTTATTCCCGCTCACATTTTTACCAACCCTTCACAGACTTCTACTCTCTCTTTGAGCAGTGTCGCCTATAGTACAAAGGTGTAATGTTGAGTCCGACACCGTACTGGCAGATGAAAGCGTCGACTGATCACTAATCTTCGGAGAGGGGTCTTCGCGTGCACATCAAGCTCCATTCCTAGACAGGGAGGGTGCATCTGTTCATCAATCGAGAGTGGAAGGCTGCTTCCCACATCATTGTACTCTTTTTCGAAATCTTCCCCACATTATTCCCGACTTCTACGAATCCAATTATACATTTTCCCATCATCACCACCGAGTTGCATTAGTAACTCGTCTCCCTTACAACGGATTCCACCTCAAGACTAGGACGACCTAGACTTTTGGTACAAACCAATTGTTACTGCACCCCCGACTCATCTGCTCCATCCACTTCATCTTCAATCGAACAAAACATCATCTCTTTCATCCCCGCTTACATACCACCCAACTACAGCATGTCTGACCCTACTCCCGCTCCCACCACTACCTCCAATATCCATGGCAAGTCATTGCTCAGAGAGCCTAGCATCTTTGATGGAGACAAGGCTCAGTTCAAAGAGTGGCACCGTACCTCTTTGCCTACATTCGTGATCCAAGAAACAGGATTGTTACAGACAGTGAAAGAATTGACATTGCGGTCTTGTATATGCAAGGTCCCAGAGTCAGTAGCTGGGTCCAGAATTATATGGATGATAACTTCAATGATGACGAGGAAGAATGGCGGGTCACATGGAAAGGATTCAAGGACGCATTGAATGCCTCCTTCCTAGACAAAGGGCTCACAGAGAACGCACAGGAGAAGCTAGAACATCTCTGTCAAGGCCCCAGTGAGAGGGCAGAGTGTCACGTAGTGAATACTCAGTTGGGTGTAAGAACAACTATATTAAGTACCTGTCACGTAGTGAATACTATATACGTTGTAAGTAAGCTGTATGTGAGTGAGTAATATGGGGCTCACCTCAGTTGGGTGTAAGAACAACTGAGGGAGCCCTTGTCCGCCGCCCGCAGGTGGCTGATAAACTGTATAGTAGTGTGTATGTAATTGAACGGAAGCAGAATCTGTAGACTGTGCGTACGCCGGGCGGAGGGAGTCTAACACCCCCCCTGCTCCGCACGATACAGTCCTAATAACCCAACCATTTTCGCATGAATTGTCCCACCGAGGGATTTAGTGAATACGTCTGCGACATTCATACCTGTCCTGATCTCGCAGACTTTCACTGCCCCGCTCGCGACTTTCTCCCTGATGTAGTGTTCCCGGAGGTCGATGTGCTTGACCAGGGCATGTCGCTTGGAGTTCTCTGTGAGGCTGATAGATCCAAAGTTATCCCCCAGCAAGATGACTGGCCCTGGCTGGTCCAGGTCGATCTCGGCGAGGAAGGATTGTAACCAGACCGCCTGCTGGCACGTCCGGGATAGGGCAATGTACTCGGCCTCTGTAGATGAGAGCGCAGCTGAGGGTTGGCGTTTGGAACTCCAGGAGACGGGGGACCCGGCCATGTTGGGGGGGAGCGGTGTGTGGCGGCGCCGTACGTGCAGGAGCTGGAAGTGCTCGAGCATTCGGAGGATGTAGGCTTTCTGGGAGATGGTGACCGACTTCGTAGTCGGGTCTTGTTGGACGTTCATTCCTAGCAGGACGTGGGATGAGACTTCGCTCGATTCCCACTGTTTTGCCAGGTCACTCACTGCTCTCAGCCTCCCGTCCTCCGTAGATGATCCCCCGCACACATCATCCCCGTATGTGCTAGTTAGGGTGTACTCCGCGCCGTTTTGTCGGTAGCGAATGCAGGGGTCGGCTCTGGACGTGGTGTATCCGTCCTCACGATATCCGGTGGCAAGGGTCTCCTGCCAGCCGTGGCTGCCTTGCATCGTGCCGTAGATTGACTTCCTGAGCTTGCAAACTTTGTCTTTGTCGCCTGGCTTGACAAATCCGTCGGGTTGCCACATGTACACGTCGTGGGAGATGGGGGAGTTGAGGAAAGCGGCTGTGAAGTTGACTTGGAAGAGAGAGAGCCGGAGCGTGGCTATGATCGCCAGCACGATCCGTACCGACTCCATACGGGCGACTGCTCCGTATGTCTTGTCGTAGTCTTGGCCCTGGATTTGTGTGTAGCCCTGCGCTACCCATCGCGCTTTGCGTTTAAGTACCTCCCCGGCTGGTCCCCACTTTATGGCGTAAGTCCACTGCCCACCCGTGAGGTTTGCATCTGGTGGTAGGTGCACCAGTTCCCAGCAACCTTTCGCAACCAGAGTGTCGTACTCTGCTTGCATGGGTGGAAGCCAGATGTCAGGGGCCTTCATCGCCTGTTTGAAGGTGGATGGGACCCAGGAATCGCTAGTGGCTGATGCGAAAGCCCAGGGGTTTGCGGTTATCAGGGCGAGAGTTTGACTGGCTTGTTGTGGCGAGTCGGTCGCCCATTCCTCCTGGTTGGCTCGTGCATCGTGTTCTCTCTCCTCTAGGGCTTGGTTTTCGATGGCAACACGCGAAGGATTGCGTATGCGGGTGCTCCGGCGCAGTAGTGTTGGAGGGGACTCGGGAGCAGGTGGTGGTGGAGGGGAATCAGGAGTGGACCCGGGTAGCCGTTGTTTGTTGCCTTCTTGATCCGCGATTTGTGGATCAGTGGGTCCATTGGTGGGTGCATCTGGTTCTAGCTCGCCTGCAGGTTGGTTTCCTCCCACTTCGCTATCATCGTTCTCAGGTGTGAATTCCCTGGAACGGTGGGCTTCCCCTTCCTCGAATCTCACATTCCTGGATTCCATGAAAGTGCGGCTGGGTTGGTGCCACAGCCTGTACCCTCTGCAGCCCATGTAGCCTATTAGTCGGCACTCGACAGCCTGGCGCGCCAATTTGCCTTCGGTTCTGTTTTCAGGGAGTGTGGCCCAAGCTCGGCACCCGAATGGTCGTAAATGCGAGACGTCCTGACGTTTGTTCGACCAGTACTCGATGGGAATGCGGTCTGGAAATCGAGCCGTTGGCACGAAATTGTCCACATAAGTAAAGGTGGCGGCGGCCTCTGCCCAGAACGATCGGGGTAGGCCTGATTCTTCAAGGAAGGTACGAACTCCCTCAATGACGGTCCTATTCCCTCTCTCAGCCATTCCGTTTGCAGAGGATGAGTACGGGGTTATCTTCTCAATGATAATCCCCCGGTCTGCACAATAGGCTTCCATCAGGTCGTTATCAAATTCGCCTCCACCGTCGACTCGTATAATTCTCATCCTCTTCCCAGTTTGGTTCTCGGCCATTATTTGGTACTTATGAAGCTCCTTCACTGACGTTTCCTTCCGTTTGTCCTTGAGGAATGCAGGGACTCGCACGGATGACGCCCCGTCGGAGAAGAGCATCATGTATCTCGCCCCCCCAATGCTCTGGGTGGTAGCCGGTCCCCAGAGGTCGATGTGAACTCTCTCAAGAACCTCCGTTTCATGGGTGAGTTTTTCGTCAAAGGGTCTGCGCGTAGCCTTCCCATACAGGCAGTCGATACACATTCCCGCCAACCTTTTTGACTTGATTTGCAGACCATCCACCAAACCTTGACTCTCCATGCGCAGGATCCTCGGTACGGCTACATGTCCCAGGCGCCGGTGCCAGGTGTGTATGTCGACTGGTTTCTCCTGGGACCTTGCTGAGTTAGCTAGTGTTCCGGCTAGGATCTCCACTTCGTACATCTTGGTTTCCCCCTTCCCCATCATCACCACTACTCCCTCAGGGGTCTTGACACTGAGTACTCCATTGCCCCACTCACCTTTGAAGGCTCGTTGGTCGAGAGATGACAGGGAAACTAGGTTATGTCCGGACTCAGGTGTGTGCTTTACATTTGTGAGCCGGATTCGCCGCACTAACTCTCCGACTCTGGTCAGAAACTCGACGGTCTCTATGCCATATATCTTGAACTTTCCGGCATCCCCTGCTAGCGCGCTATTCCCGCTCTGCCCCTGTACTTGGCTGTATTCCACAAAGTCGGACCTGTTCACCCAGCAGTGTTTGGTTGCTCCGGAATCGATGAATGTTCGGGTACGTGGAGTCAGTGTGGGTGCGTAAAGGAGTGTATTGGTTTGGCGCGCTGCGCATGCTTGTGAGCTCAGTACTACATAGTGTCTATGTACGTCCTTACTCCCGTCCCCCTTCTTCGTCCCCTGATGCTCCCACCCTCTCAGAAAGGTATGATCATTGCTACCGAGGGTTCTGTCAGTTGGGGGTGATCTTTGGCGGGGAGTACTGGATGAGGACGTACTTGCGCTGTCTCCGGTAGTGTCGGCTGACAGGACGTATGTCTCCAGAGGTGTCGCGGTGGTGGATGTTGTGCTAGCTGTGGCCGCTACTGCGTTTCCAGGGTTCTGGTACCTGTTCGGTTCGTTGTTCTTGTTGAACCTCCAACCGTTAGGTCCTTTACCTTCTGCACCCCCTCCCTTTGCCCAGCACTTTTGGATAGTGTGGCCAACCTTCCTGCAGTTGGGGTTTGCACATGTCGGCCTGTTCTTGTCTGGGGTCTGCGCGCTTGCTACATGTGTCGCCAGTAGAGCCTTGACTTTCCTTTCCTCTCGCTCCTCTTCCGTTCGCCTCTTTTCTTTCTGTAGCCAGATACCTTGGAGGTAGATGAAGGCCTTGCTGCTTGTCTTCCCAGGGAGGTGCCTAATGTCGGCATCCCAGTCCTTCAGGAGTGACGCTAGGACGATTACCCGGAATTGTCCGTCTGTTATCACTGCGCCAGCGTTCGTAGCCTTCCTGAGTAGGTTTCGCATGGTCCTTTTATGCTCCTCCATTGTCTCTTCGGGGTATGCATATCGGTGGGCTCGGAGGTTGCTGTCGTGGAATAATAGGAGTTCCTCCGATTTTCATTCGAATTGTTTGACAAGTTCCTGCCAGATTACCAATGCAGTTTCGGTGTAGTCTACCCCTAGTCCCATTGGATCAGTAATGTTCGAGACTATGGTGCTTGCTACGTATCGATCGCGGGCGTACCATTCCTCGGGCGAGGGAGTTTGGCTATACGGCGGAGTTGTCGGTGTGGTTGTGGTAGTCGTTCCTTCTGGCGAGGTGACGGTCACTGCGGGCTTCATGTCGCTGGGCTTGGGTATGGTTCCATGTAGGTACCCCTGTAGCCCTTTTGATTCAACTGCGAGGCTAACTTCTCGCTTGTACGGCCACCAGTTATCCTCCCCTTCGAGGGCTAGGCCAGCGGGGAATCGTTGGACATTCGGCATGTTCGATGACGATGACATCGTGGTTCGGTGGCTCTGTGTGGATGTAAGTGTATTTTTTTTTTGTTGCTCTTCTAGATGACGAGTCTCATAATCTGTCACGTAGTGAATACTCAGTTGGGTGTAAGAACAACTATATTAAGTACCTGTCACGTAGTGAATACTATATACGTTGTAAGTAAGCTGTATGTGAGTGAGTAATATGGGGCTCACCTCAGTTGGGTGTAAGAACAACTGAGGGAGCCCTTGTCCGCCGCCCGCAGGTGGCTGATAAACTGTATAGTAGTGTGTATGTAATTGAACGGAAGCAGAATCTGTAGACTGTGCGTACGCCGGGCGGAGGGAGTCTAACACAGAGGATTTCTTCAAGGAGTTTGAAGTTATCATGCGAGACACCGGATATGCCAAAGATGCCCCCTATGTCATCAGGCTGATCAAAATGAATGTAAAGCTGAAATTAATCGATCAGGTATATGGCACCAGCAATGAGCGAATTGAGAAATTCGATGAGCTCAAACAGAAGATCATTAGTATCGATGACATGTGGTGGCGTCGTGAAGAAATGCAATGTAACTGGTCAAACAGATACCAGCAGAATGCTGGGCAGGGACCTAGTAACCAGAGATGGCAACCGCAAATGACACAGGCTCCCATAACTAAGGCTCCAACTCCTGTGATACCCACCCAGGATAGGAAAGACGGCACTGGAATGACTTTCAAAGGTGCAGGCAGACCAATGGACATCGACGCTGCGTGTTGCAACAGAGAATGCTTCCATTGTGGCAAGCAAGGCCACATTGCGAAGTTCTGTCCAGAGAAAGTGCCGAAACCGCAGTTTGTCAGGGGCATGTGGAGCCGGATGACACAGGAGGATCAGGAGGCTATGGCCAAGGAATTAGGTTTTGTCCTGCCCCAGCAGTAGACGCAGGTCTGCCGGGGCCAATCTCAGAATCAGTATCAGACTTTCCGTCATCATCATATGTAGACAGTCAATTTAGTTTTGAATTCGGTAGTACTGGTACACCCAATGAAAATAACTTATCTACAATGACGAACTGAACTGAGAAAAAACCTGTGAGATATGAACCAAACACACCTGAATGGGTGGCGCAGCGGTTACAAATGGACAAACTCCCTATGGCTATAGGAATCCTTAGAGCCTGGATGCCTGAAAGTCGTGTCAGAGAAGCATCGGAAGAAACGGTATTGGCTATACGAAATCTGAACCATGCAACCGCAACAGAAGCAGTTACCAATCTCAAATCGTAAGAGATTCGTCCGAGGTACCCAAGGACGTGAGCTAAAGTTGCGAACGACTATTGAGAATATCGACAATGGTGTACAGATTGAAACGGAAGCCCTCCTAGACAGTGAAGCCACAGGATCCTGTATCAATAAGGATTTTGTGGAACAGCACCAGCTCACTGTTAAGGAGTTACCAGTCAAAATGCCGGTCTATAACACTGATGGCACTCTGAACAAAAATGGTTCCATAGAAGGTTACATACAAGTCCCAATGGTGATAGGTGATCATGCCGAACAAATAGATATGGCAGTTACCAATTTAGGCAAGATGGATATCTTCCTAAGCATAGACTGGCTACGTTATCATAATCCCAGTATTGATTGGAAGGAATCTACGTTGTCGTTTGAACGTTGTCCTGACAAATGCGGGTATTTGCCACACTATGAATCACCTGAGGATGATGGTACAGAGGAAAAGCTTGTCGACGGTGAAAGGATCTTCTGGTTCGATTGGAATGGGTATCTCTCCGACCAAGGTCATATCAAAGTACAAACTGCTTTTACAGATGCCGCTACTCCGTACCTTGCCGAGTATGCTGATGTATTTAGTAAAAAGGATTTTGACCAAATGCCGGAAAAACGTCCATGGGATCATGCTATAGAATTAACGCCAGGCTCTAAGCCAGTTGATTGCAAAGTTTATCCCCTCAGTCCACCAGAACAGAAGGCTTTAGACGAATTCCTGGAAGAGAACCTTAGATCGGGACGGATACGACCGTCATGTTCGCCCATGGCTTCACCTTTCTTCTTTGTCAAAAAGAAAGACGGAACACTATGGCCCGTACAGGATTATCAAAAGCTGAATGACATGACTGTCAAGAATCGATATCCACTCCCATTGATTCAGGAACTCATCGATAAGCTGAAGAATTCCAAAGTCTTCACCAAGATGGACGTCCGGTGGGGATTCAATAACATCCAGATCAAGGAAGGAGACGAATGGAAGGCAGCGTTCCGGACAAACAGAGGCTTGTTTGAGCCTACAGTCATGTTTTTCGGACTTACAAACTCACCCGCCACGTTCCAAGCCTTCGAGAACTCATTGATCAAGGACACGTCATTGTTTATATGGATGATATCCTTATCTTCACGGACAACATTGAGGGACACCGAGTCATTGTCAGAAAGGTTCTTGATATCCTAAAAGCCAACAAGCTATACTTGAAACCAGAAAAGTGTACCTTTGAGGCTAGGGAGGTCGAGTATCTTGGAATCATCATAGGCAATGGACAAATCTGGATGGACCCAAAAAAGGTTGAAGCAGTTTGAACCTGGCAGCCACCAGAGAAAAAACGTGAATTACAATCTTTTCTAGGGTTTTGCAACTTCTTCCGCCGATTCATCCAAGATTTCAGTAAAATGGCCAAACCCCTAACACAACTCACAGGGAATGCGACTTGGGAATGGACATCTCTTGAACAAGATGCATTTGATCGGCTGAAGGACCGGATCATCGAAGATGTCACTCTCATTATTCCAAGAGAAACTGGAAAGTTCCGAGTTGAAGCCGATTCCTCTGACTACGCTAATGGTGCAGTCTTGTCACAGAATGTCGACGGAAAGTGGAGACCAGTAGCTTT
This sequence comes from Lentinula lateritia, assembly GCA_028011325.1. Taxonomy (NCBI): domain Eukaryota; kingdom Fungi; phylum Basidiomycota; class Agaricomycetes; order Agaricales; family Omphalotaceae; genus Lentinula; species Lentinula lateritia. The sequence continues at coordinate 46,248 of JANVFT010000107.1, read as the reverse complement.
CAGGTCCAGGTCACTCAATGAGGTTGAACGGAACTATGAAATCTATGACAAGGAGATGATGGCCATCATGGACTCCCTCTCGGACTGGAGGCAGTACTTACTGGGCGCGAAAGAACCTGTTGAAGTCTTTACAGATCACCAAAATCTGCAATATTTCCGGAAACCTCAGAAGTTGAACCAACGACAAGCCAGATGGGTAGTCGAAATTGCGGAGTACCATATCGAGCTCTTCCATAAGCCTGGGAAATCAATGGGAAAAGCCAATGCCCTGTCATGGATGTCAGGCCTTGAGAAAGGGGAGAATGACAATACCAATGTCACGCTGCTAAAACCAGAATTTTTCATTTTTCAGATAACGGATCAGACGTCCGCCCCCGAAGATGATCTACTTAATCTCATCCGTAGAAAGAAAAACCAGCGAGACAAGCTTGTACAAGTCGCCCTAGAATCTAAAGACAAGGAATGGCTTGAGACTGAGGATGGACTAGCAGTTTGGCAAGGACGTATCTATGTCCCTAAGGACAAAGAACTCAGAGGACGAATCATACAGTTACATCATGACGCCCAGACAGCAGGACACCCCGGCTGCTATAAAACCATTGAGTTGATTACACGCAATTACTGGTGGCCAGGAATCAGTCGGGACGTCAGAATCTACATGGAAGGCTGCGAAAAATGTCAAGCTACAAAGACGCATTGTACCACGCCTGTAGGACCATTACATCCACATGACGTACCATCTGAGCCTTGGGAAATCATCGGAACAGATATGATCGGCGAGATACCGGAGTCTGGAGGATATAATGCCATCAGCGTATTTGTTGATCACTTCACAAAGAGATTACGACTCTTTGCCACGCATACTACAATAACATCTGAAGGAATGGCACGTGTCTATCGTGACAAAGTATTCCCGGTCCATGGAGTGCCCCGGAAGATTGTCCACGATCGAGGCCCTCAGTACCACGCCCGCTTCATGAAGGAACTGTACAAGTTGCTGGGAATTGAAAGCAACTATACAACTGCATACCACCCTCAGACTAATGGCCAGACGGAATGGATAAATCAAGAAATTGAACATTACATCCGTCTTTTTGTGAATCATCATCAGAGTGACTGGCATGAATGGCTTCCTATGATGGAGTTTGTGTATAACAACCGAGTACACTCAGCCACAAAAGTTTCACCCTTCTATGCAGACAACGGCAGACACCCATACAAAGGAACCATGCCGAGGATGACGTCAAAAAACCCAACAGCCCAGGAGTTTGCCGATAGTATGAAACAGATCTGTTAAGATCATGCACACCGTGTAACCGTGCCAGAGGTCACACAGTGTCTAAGTGCAGAATACGAATGGGACAGTAGTGAAGTTATTAACAACACCGCCGTTACGCCGTATGTCCCCGGAGGTCGAGAATATAGAAGAGAGGAGCTGAGTAGCAGCCACGTCGGAGCGGTGGTATCGCCGGTGACGAGGAGCGAACCAGAGAACGTGGAAGTCCTAAGGTAGAGTAGAGAGTACTTCAAGGCAGTGAGCCTGAAGACTTAGAGGAGCACAGAGTTAAAGAGGGAATCTAAGTCGATAATTAAACTGAGGAACTACAGTAGCGTACAAGCAGTATTTATACCTACGGAGCGGCGCAACGGTGCGGAGCGCCAGACTAGCTACTAGGAGTTATACGTGTAGTCCTGCAGGGTAAAGTAAAAGACAATAAGGAAGGACTAGAGTGAATGGGTATGTGTAGCGAGAAAGAACAATAAAGAGGAGATTACAATAAAGGTAGATCTTCGGAATACCGAGCGGCGAAGTGGAGGCCCGAGGCATGGGCTTGACAGTATCCCCCTCTTAGGCTTGAGCCCTCGAAAGCCATTAATGCCGGGAGTTGATTTGTCACCAATGAAAAATTTTAAAGGCCGTCAGCATCGGAAATTTGGCCCATCAGTCAGCAGAAAAATTTTCAAAAAGCCGTTGGCGCCGGGGATTGTTGTTAGTCATCCCAGAAAATTTTCGGTACACCGTAGACCAAGTACAATTCGAAGAAAAAATTTTCGCTGGTCCGTGCGCCATTTTGTCCCTATAAAAAGGGCCGGGTTTTGCCGCTAGGGCCCTAACTTTTCCCAAAAACCCAAGTCCTCAATGTCGACCAGCCGCACTCAAACTCACACCACTTCCTCTTCTACCGCCGGTCCTTCGGGACACCGACGACTGGTACTACCCGTCAATCCCACCGAACCTGCCGATCCCGACTCCCTTGAGGAAGAAGACCTGGATGAGGATGAAGCCGAGGTCCTGAGGAAGGCACAGGAGAAGGTTCGTCGGATGAAGGAGAGGAAGGCAGCAGCGGCGAAACAAAAAGCCGAAGAGGAGGCAGCTAAGAAGGTAGCGGAGGAGGCGCGAGAACAAGCCGCGGCGAGGGAGGAAAGGAGGAGGAGAATGGCAGCAGCAGCTACTGCCCGCAGTCGGCGAGGATCTTCGCCAGAAGAGACTTCGGGGTCCCCTCGGAGGCCCGTTGTGGAGATCCGGAGGGAGAAGAACAAAGGAAAAGGGAAGTCCAAGGCCCAGGTGAGTAACAATGTCCTGGTGCTTCCTGCCTTTACTAACGTTCTGAGTTCCAGCCCGTGGATGAGGATCCCGACGACGGCGGAGATGGCGGTGACGACGATGACAAAGAAGATGAACGGACGCCCTGCGAACGATGCAGGAACAAGAAAATCCCTTGCCAGATGCAGGCTGGCAAGAGGAGTTCAATAATTTGCAAACCCTGCCACGACGCGAAGGTGAAGTGCTCCTACTCGGGGCGCCCTTCGATTGTGAAGAGGGAAGGTGGCGCCAACCCGACCGGTGAGCGCCTGGCGGTCCTTGAGAGCCAGGTGGCTCAACTCCTCGCTGACAACCGGCAGCTTCGCGATGGCCAGGTGAAGGCCAATACATATCACCGCCACTTCAACCGGAAGTTGGATTGGTTGATTACGGACGCCGCCAGGAGGAGAAGAACACCCCCAGAGGTGCCAGAGGCCGGGCCGTCCGGGCTGTCGAGGAAGAGGAGAAGGGTAGTAGACAGTGACGAGGAGGAAGAGAAGGAGATGGAGAAGGATGGGGAAGGAGAAGAGGAGGTGGAAGAGGAGGAACCGGCGCCGGTGAAGGCGCAGTCGGAGAAGGGGAAGGAAAGGGCCGTAGAGTAGTGTACCTACGGACATCGGACATCGGCCCTTCGGCCAAAAATCTTGTAATCCTCTTGTAGTCTTCTTGTTGTCTTCTTGTAGCCCTGCCTCTCCTGTATATATTTTTTGAACTTTGTATATAAAAAAATGTTCAACGCAATTTTGAAATCGGAGAGCGAATGGGCCGCGAAGCGGCGTAAGAAGTAATTAGTGTTGAAGTATAAGTAGCTTAAGTGTGATAGAAGAATAAGTAATATAGTAACTAAGAGACAAAGTAAGCAATTTCAGAAAGAGAGGTAAACACTCAATTTGCTATCATCGTGTTTACCCTCTAAACACACGAAGTAAACTTCGGCGGAGCATGGCGAAAACGGGGAAAGAAATAAAATGATTTTTTGTGATCAAGGTCCAGGCTTGTGAGGGTATCGGGCGTGGAATGCCGGTACAAGTTCGTCAGCATGTAATTCATCAGCAGCAACCCAAGAGAACTCATCGTCGGTACCTTCGTAACCGGCCCACCGAATGTAATAACGTAGAGGACAACGTTTATACCTTCTATCCAGTTTGGAGTCCAGGATTTCGGCAACGTTGTACTCCTCTTCACCATCAACTTCAATTAGAGGTGGAGGAGATTGAGTACAATTCGGGAAAGGATTCGGCGTAACCGGCTCCAGCTGTGAGACATGGAAAACCGGGTGAATTCGGCGAAGGTAATCCGGGAGCTTGAGTTCATAAGACAAAGTACCAGGTCGACTGACAACCTTGAAAGGACCAAGATATTTTTCAGAGAATTTTTCAGTAGGGCGAGTAGAACGAATGTGCTTAGCAAGGACAAATACTTCGGAACCGATCGGGAACTCCGGGTGTGAGATTCTTTTCCTGTCAGCTTGTTCCTTGTAACGAGACTGAGCTAAAAGGATTTCCTCTCGAAGGAAAGCGTGGAGTTCATCGAGGTTAACAACGAAGTCTCTAGCAAGATCAGACTTCATGTCGACCTCGGGCCGAACGGTGATATTTGGGTGGTATCCTTTGTTAGCAAAAAATGGAGTAATACCAGTGGAAGCATTAGGAGCGTTGTTGTAGGCGAACTCGGCGATCGGGAGTAAAGGCGACCAGTCATCTTGTTGGTAGGAACAATAGATCCTGATGTACTGCTCGAGAGTCTGATTGACACGCTCGGTCTGCCCATCGGCTTCCGGATGATATCCAGAGGTATAGTGAAGTTCCATGGAGAGCGCTTTACCGAGAGCCCGGAAGAACGCCGAAACAAATTCAGAACCACGATCAGAAGTGACATGATTAGGGACACCATGTTTAGAGAAGACATGAATAACAAAGAGCTCAGCTAGTTGTTCGGAAGTGATGGTGTCGTAAGTTGGAATAAAGATAGCTTGTTTGGAAGATCGATCCACAACGACGAGGATAGCGGTAAAGCCATTCGACATTGGTAGTTGCTCAATGAAGTCCATGGAGATGGAATCCCATGGTCGGACCGGAACCGGCAGAGGCTTCAACAACCCGTAAGGCCGATGACGGCGAGGTTTGTTGCGGCCACAAACAGTGCAAGAGGTGACATAGTCACGGACGAAGTCTCTGACCTTGGGCCAGGTGTATTGACGACGTACAGCTTCTAGAGTGCGGTTCTGGCCGAAATGGCCGGAGAGTGGATGATCATGAAAGTAGCGGAGGACTTGAAGGCGAAGATCGCCGTGATTAGGGACATAAATACGGTCGTCAAGGCGTAGTAGCTTGTCACTACCTAAGCTCCAACGTTCATTGGAAGGATCTTTTGCAAGTTCCAAACCAACGACGGAGCTCGGGTCGGCGAGAAGGGCGAGGATGATAGCCTGGTGGAGGGCTTCGATATCCATGATAATCGAGGCTCGTAAAACCGGGCCTTCCAAGAAGGTAGCTCGAAGAGACGCAGTGAGTTGTTCGTTAGTAAAGATAGGACGGAAGTTATGAGGGTTCACTTGGGCGTAGCCGATATCCCCCTCTTTAGGGTAGACGTCCCAGCGTCTAGTTATCGAGTCGGGTTTCTCGCCGAGTTTCCCCGGCCGGAAGCGAATGACCATATTAAATTGATGTAAAAATTCTGACCATTGGACCTGTCGGCGGGTGAGAACCTTGGTAGTAGAAAAATACTCAAGATTTTTGTGATCGGTGACGACGTCCACCGGATCACCCGAACCTTCCAGATAATGACGCCAAGCTTTAAAGGCCTCGAAGATGGCCAGTAGCTCTTTGTCGTGAGTATCGTAATTGAGTTCAGCCGCATGAAGCGTTCTGGATAGGAAGGCTAGAGGATGAATTTCACCGTCAGCATATTGGATGGAAAGAATCGCCGCAATGGCGTAATCGGAAGCGTCGGTCTCCACGATAAGTGGGCGATTCGGCTCCCAATGGGCGAGTATCGGCGCAGAAGTAAAAGCGATTTTGAGGTTTTCGAAGGCCTCTTGACAGCTGCTGTCCCAGATCCAGGGAGCGCCTTTTCAGGTAAGCCGAGTCATCGGCACAACGATATCGCTATAATTATAAATGAAACGACGATAGAAATTTGCAAAACCCAGGAAGGACTGAATGTCCTTAACCTTCCTCGGAACCGGCCACTCTAGAACTGTCTGAACTTTCTCTTTGGACATGGTTAATCCGTCGGGAGAAAGAATGTAACCCAAATACTCAACAGTATCCATATTGAATTCGCACTTCTCGGGATTAGCGTAAAGCCGATGATGGCGCAGCCGCCGAAGAACCTCCTTGACGTGTTCTTGGTGTTCTTCTGGCGTATCAGAGTAGATCAGAATATCGTCCAAGTAGACGATGACACAAACATCGAGCATGTCAGAGAAGATGTCATTAACAAACCGCTGGAAAGCCGCAGGGGCGTTCGTAAGGCCGAACGGCATAACCTTCCATTCGTAAGAGCCGTAGCGGGTCCGAAAGGTGGTCTTCCATTCATCACCTTCAGCGATTCTGACTAGATGATAAGCGTGAGCGAGATCCAATTTGGTGTATATTTTAGCTCTTTTCGGAGCGTCGAGAAGATCTGATATGAGTGGGAGTGGGTAGCGATCCTTTTTGGTAATACGATTGAGTCCACGGAAATCGACGCAAAGGCGAAGTTTGCCGTCTTTCTTCGGGACAAAAAGGACCGGAGCGCCGTGAGGAGAGGATGATGGGGTGATGGCACCAGTAGCCAGCTGTTTGTCAATAAAGTCTTTAAGGGCGACTAACTCCTTTTCAGACAAAGGGTAAATATGGCCGAGCGGCGGCGAAGCGCCTTCTTCCAAGTCAATCTTCAGGTCGTAAGGTCTGTGTTCAGGAAGAGAATCTGCAGCAATCTCGTCGAAGACGTCTGCAAACTCAGCATACTCTGCTGGGATAGAAGGAGGAAGTGGAGGGACAGTAGGAGCGGTGGAAGAGCGGTCGGCGGCGCGGGCCGCGACCTCTGAGTGGATAGCACAAAGAAGAATGGGTTCCATACCGGCGTCCTTGCAAGCCCTATTGAAGACTGCAGCACTCACCAGTGCAATGTCAACCTCGGGAGTTTCCAGCTGAGCAGCGAATTGAGAGACCGTAGGGTAAGAATAGATGGGTTCAAAGGGAAATTTGGACGAAAGGGGCTTGGCCCGTGATGTCCGAAAGCGGGAGCGAGAGCGAGAGCGAGGTGAGTCCCCAGAAGGGGTCTCCAGAATTGTCGGTGAAACCGACGGCAAACGTTCCGGTAGCGGAACAGCGACCTTTGCCACAACAGGGTTGATGGCAGAAGGCACAGACGTCTGTGAAGAATCAAGATGTGAAGTGTTACGGAACGTAATGTTTCGAGATGCCCAGTCAATCAACGGATTGTAGCGGGATAAGAAACTGTAACCTAATACTGCTTTACAGGATGAATCTAAATGTGTAACATAAAAAGGTAATAGAAGCAGCTCGCCGGAAGGGAACCGAACGGCGATATTCGCCATATCGGTAATGGGTTTAGAAGATAATGAACCATCAAAGAGACGAAGATTAACAGGAGGAATTTTGGTCGTAGGAATAGAGTTCTGAGAAACATAACGAGTATCGATGAAAGAGTCAGTAGAACCAGAATCAACAAGAGTAGGAAATTTGAGAAGAGCAGAGATGGGTTCGGCCGGCGCGGCCGAATCGGATAACGAAAATTCAGTAGTCAAAGATATTACAAGAGAGCGTTCAATGGAAGAAAGAGCGGACGGTTGAGATATAACTCCCCAGGTGAGGTACGAACCTGATCAACGCAGCTCCCGTTTCGTACCGGGGAACAAGAGCTGCGGATTAGTTTTCCGAATCCTCTTCAACAACCTCAATGGTTGCTTCGGGGGTTTCTTCAACCTCGGCAGCGCGGCCCTTCGATTCTCGGGCCTTTCGCTTATTGCAGTCAGCAATCTGATGCTTACCACCGCAGAAGAGACAAAGATTATTCTTCATCCTTCTTTCCCGTTCGGAGGGAAGTACCTTACCATCTGCTCCTAGATGGTTGAACGCGGGGCGCTGACCGCCGGATTGGCCGGAACTCGAAGAGTTCTGGGGCTTACCATTGTTGTTAGGCTTACCACCAGAGAAGGGTTTGGGTTTCGGCGTGAACGGCGCCGAAGAGCCCGAAGGCTGAGAATTATTGTGCTGGTTAGTAGAACCAGTCTTGAAGTCCGAGGAACCCTTCTTCGGGTTCCGAGCAATAAAAGGCTTACCAGCCTCACGCTTCTTAGTTTCTTCGCGCTTCCAATAACGGTTGTCAATACGAAGAACTTCTAGACGATAAGCGGCGAGCGTCGCCGGCTCGGGCAACCGCGCCATTTCGTCCTTGATGCGTTCAGCCAGGCCTCGTCCATAAGCCCATTTCAGGGCGGCAGAATCCCAGTTGGTACTAGCAGCCAGGGTGTTGAACCGGATGTTGTACTTCCGGATGTTCTCGGTTTCCTTCATCTTGAGGTTACCAAGGGCGTCCTCGGCCTCGCCTTGGGCGTCATAAACGCCGAAATTGTCCTGTAGCTCCTTTACAAGGGCCGTGAAGGACGACGTCCAGGCCGGCAGCGAGTCGAGGTCCGGGTCGAGGATGTCAGGGACAAACCATTCTTTGGCTGACCCACTGAGATAGGAAAGAGTATAATTCACCTTCCGTTGGTCGGTGAAGTACCTGGGACGGTCATTAAAGACCAGGGCGAGATTGACGAAGAACGTCTTGAGTTTTCGGGGGTCCGAACCGTCGAATACCTCGGGCTCCTTGACCTTGCTCTTGGATTCAGAGCTGTCAGAGGGACGGCCGAGTGCGGCGAGAACGGTACCGAGGGTTTCCATAGAAACCTTGAAGCCCGAGAGGAGATCCAACATAGCACGTTGCTCGTTGGGGATGTCAGGAGAGTTGGAGGAACGAGGTCCACCAGGTCCACCAGGACCACCAGGTCCGCCGGGACCGCCGGGACCGCCAGGTCCACTGGGGTCACCCGGCTCACCACGCGGTAAACCGCCGGAGTCGTCATCCAGGTCGTCAAGGTTGTTGTCGGCGCCCGGGTCATCGGGGTCGACAGGAGGGTCTTGATCATCGTGATCACCAGTATCCAAATCGAAATGAGGAGGTGGGTCACGAGGAGATTCAGAAGCTGCTCTTCGTTGGGGTTGTTTACCCGAACGGCGAGCGATGGCTTGGAGAATTGGAGAATCAATTCGAGTAGTAGACCGGCCCCGAGCCGGAGCGACCACAGGGGGTTGTCCACGGCAAGGGGTCAAGACTTGGACAGGTTGTCCGTCTCCGGTAAACAAAGTGCTATACTCAAATTGCTGATCTTCTTCCATGGCTTCAGGAAGGGTTGACGTAGTTGGAACTGTAGCTGGACCGAAGCCGCGATTACGGCGACGTGGTTGACCGATGGCTGAGATAGATTCGGAGAAAGGGGCGAAGGATTGGGCAGTTGTGAAGAAAGTATTTTCTTCGGAATTTGCTCTAGATTGAGCTCGAGTTTTCGGAGGCATAAAAATGATATGTCAGTACGACGTTACGGATTGAGTTTAATTATACTGTTAAGATCATGCACACCGTGTAACCGTGCCAGAGGTCACACAGTGTCTAAGTGCAGAATACGAATGGGACAGTAGTGAAGTTATTAACAACACCGCCGTTACGCCGTATGTCCCCGGAGGTCGAGAGTATAGAAGAGAGGAGCTGAGTAGCAGCCACGTCGGAGCGGCGGTATCGCCGGTGACGAGGAGCGAACCAGAGAACGTGGAAGTCCTAAGGTAGAGTAGAGAGTACTTCAAGGCAGTGAGCCTGAAGACTTAGAGGAGCACAGAGTTAAAGAGGGAATCTAAGTCGATAATTAAACTGAGGAACTACAGTAGCGTACAAGCAGTATTTATACCTACGGAGCGGCGCAACGGTGCGGAGCGCCAGACTAGCTACTAGGAGTTATACGTGTAGTCCTGCAGGGTAAAGTAAAAGACAATAAGGAAGGACTAGAGTGAATGGGTATGTGTAGCGAGAAAGAACAATAAAGAGGAGATTACAATAAAGGTAGATCTTCGGAATACCGAGCGGCGAAGTGGAGGCCTGAGGCATGGGCTTGACAAGATCAGAGAAGAAGTAGGATCGGCACTGAAAAAAGCCGCTGAGGATATGAAGCACCAATATGACAAACATCGGAGCAAAGCAATAGAGTATAAGGCTGGTGACAAAGTTTGGCTTGGAAGAACCAACATAACGACAGATTGACCAATGAAGAAACTAGATGACAAACGATTTGGACCGTTTAAAGTTCTTGAAAAGATTGGACCCAGCTCATATAAACTCGACATCCCTCGCACGTGGAAAAGAATCCATAACGTCTTCAACGAAATACACCTATCCCCGTACCATGAACCCCAGTTCCCGACACAACCCCAAAACACTGAACCACCACCAGAAGTAGTAGGAGAAGAGGTAGTCGACTCACGCAAGTATCAGAACGGCATCCAATACAAGGTAAAATGGGAAGGTTATGGACCGCATGAAATGACGTGGGAACCTGCAGCTAATATGACGAATGCCAAGGAAGCTGTTCAGGACTTCCACAAGAAGTATCCTAACAAGCCCAGGCCTCAAGTTCTTAAACAGATCGAGATTCCAATTGCTCAGTTTCCCACTGAATTGTTCCAACCAGTCCCTACATCTGACATAGAACCAATCCGAAGTAACATGCCATCTGAAGCACTTGTCAATCGACTTGTGCGTTATGGAATTCGCGCCTTAAGAGGGGGTTAATGTTACGATCACTTCTTTTCATCTTATCTTTTTCCTTATCTCTTGTCTTATCTTCTATCTCCCTCATCCTATATCTTGTCTTATCTTGTCACCTGACCTATTATTCATGCTTACTGATATAACATGCGCTTTTCATTTACTTATATTAAACACAGCAGTCTCACAACACGTATACAACATGACCTCGAGCTTTCATTACTTACACATTGCTTTACTTATGTTCTACTCATGTTTACCACTAACCCAGGGCGTTGGGCATTAGTAGGGCGGAGGGTTGTTTACTCGTATATAAGCTGTAGTTAATTGCTGTATTTCCTTAGCTTTGATCTCGTCTATTCTACCTGGTTTAGCCCAGAACTTTGCTTGCTTCCTTTATCGTTCCGCCATCTGAGGTTTTCTTAAGTGTGATGCCTGGTGATACCTGTCACTTGCTGACAATTGCCCTTTCTGCTAATTTTCTGAACCTTGCTCATTGTTGATTTCTTTGACAACTCTGAACCTTTGCTTATTGCTAACCCCTGCAAATTCCATACTTTGGACTCAGCACTGGTTCCCTACTCCTACCTCTACCTGACTGGGTATCTGCTCCTGCATGATGCGTCACAGGCTCCTACCTATATGGGCATCTCCATACATTACAGATCCTCAGTCAAGAACCTTCAAGCCAGTAACGGCTACTCACTGGTAAGTCCTTGAACCCTGAACACTTTTCTGCATATTAGATCATGGTGAGTGCATCTCCTCCTAGCTTGGGTATCCACAGTCACTGGATGCGTTGTGCACTCCTACATTTTGGGAATTGCAGCTGACTGTGAATATTTACGGGGATTTGCGCTGGGACCCGGAGGCCTTTCGGCCTTCCTCCCAATGACTTGCATATGCTATCACAGAGCCTCAAGGTCAATCCAGCCTTGCAGGGTTCCTGTCCCGCACAGCTACATTTATTACAAGCATCAGTATTAGTTCAAAGACATTCAATAATGTATGCCCCATGGCTGAGTTGGTTACAGCGTCCGACTGTTAAGTCTATCACAATCGGAAGGTCGAGAGTTCGAGCCTCTCTGGGGCAGGTGTTGTTTCTTTTTAGGTTAGCTTGTGCTGGACACCATCGATATCTTTTTCGTGGGATACTGCTTACTCAGGATGCATATAATCCGTGTGAATCATCTGTTTTCAAATTTTTCGCTACCCTAACTTTCATGCGGTTGGACCGCTACGAAACACTTTATCGTTACTGTGATATGAAAACTGACACAAGGGACTCGGGATGACTGGAGGTGAGATTGTCTTCTTTGAACTCATGCAAGATGAAACGCACTGGGCTCTAAGTAAACCATGCTGCGATGCATTACGCTCCAAGGAGCGGCGGCCTAGAAAACCGTTAACGGGGCGGTGTGGTGTAGTGGTGGCATCACACAAGTTTCGCACTAGAATCTTTGACATCCGCAAAGTCTCTAGTTCGAACACCGCCCTGGGCATATGGTCCTCGTGCCCAAATCAGCACCACAGGGAGTTATAGTGGGTAGTCTTCACCTAATCACTTGATTAGGCTGGTTGATAGTCCCACACTACTGGCTGCCGGGAAAACTGTACCGGGTCCCAGTGTGCGTAAATGCATTCTTCCTTGGAGTTGATCATTCCGGGACTGTTACTGACCAATCACAAGGTCATTGATCCTTGTATCAACCTGCGTAGACCTTGGAGACGACGGCTTAGTGCGGCTGGCTATATGCCAGTGTGTCGGCTGCCAAGGCTCTGTAATAGCGCACCTCCAAAAAAAAAAAAAAAAAAAAAAAAAAAAAACCGTTAACTGAACTATCTTCAACTTCTCAAATATTGCCTCTGTAGATTCAAGTAACTGATTTGCCTTCTCAGGTCCTTCAATTTCCTGGTCAACCTGCCAGTGTTCCTCCAATGTGAAGCTTTTTCCGCTGGTAGTTGCTTAGGATTTTCCCAAATCCATATTGCCAGATTTCGTTTTGCCACACTTCATATCTAATTTCTCAGACCACATTACTTCACTGTTAGAGTCCTACCTCAGAATACTTTGTCCAAAGGACTTTCCGAAACTAATATTCGTCTGAGTACTCTTAAGTACCGTGACATTGGACGACCTCCATAGGGTAAACTTCGATACGGAATATCTTCCACGATCTTAACGTGATCTCTAAACCGAGCAAAGCGATCAGCTAGTCCGCTTCTGCAGCTAACAATGTAAGCAGCCTGCAATGTTGTAACTTCTTCAAGGGAAGGGTCTAGCCGCATAGCTAGGAATCGTTCCAAGGTCAATTCTGAGAAAGTGAATCGATCGGGAAGGTGGATGAACTCTAGACAAGGGCAAAGTAGGTCTTCCGAGTCAGAGAGCGCATTTAAAAGTTCCTCGTCGATAATAGGAAAATGTGTACATATGTTGCCCTCCATCAGTGCCAATGTCTTTAGCGAAGACATCGTCTTCAATGAATCTATCACGGACGATGTTGTCAAATTGGAGGAGCGTTCGATGTCTAGTTTGAGACTTTCCACAGAGCAATGCGATCTGTGAAGCATGCCCTTCAATGAGGCTAAAACCGTAGAGTTCAGCTGTGCGCGGTATCCATCCAAGTGCAGACGCTGAAGACTGGGCATCCAAAGCTGGCTGAGGACCTCCGTCGTAAGAGTGGTTTCGGTGTTCAAACAAAGCCTCTCCAAGTGAGGAAGACAGATCACTCACATTCCCTCAACTCTGTACATTCAGCGAGGATGTGCGCGAGCTCTCGGGAACCGAAGTTCCAGTCGTTGTGGCCTAACGAGAGGAAACGCAGTTGATTCCAAGGAACGAGATGAAACGCAGTTGATTCCAAGGAACAACAGGACGGAAGAGAGGTCCGGCATCACCAAGGTTGAGACGTCTAAGGGAGGGGGCAGTCTCTAAGAAAGAGGGGTGATAATTGGTACTTTCCAGAATGAAATGGTTTGAGTCGGAGCATGCAATGATTGCTGATTCGAGCAATGGGACGTCGATTCCTTGAAGCTCACTGAATACACTCAAGCAGGAGGCAGGTACCTGAAGGCTAAGATACTTCCACCGCTGACACAGAGGGACAAGCACCTGAAGTGTAAGAGCCACCTGTGATACGTCCTCTTGATAGCTGTTCTCGTTTCGCGAAAACACAGAAATATAGAGAGGTAGCATACTTGCTCGTCCCAACCAGGTAGATAAACCATGTCGAAGTTCCTCGCACTTTCGATTGAATCCTTGGTATGTATGCAACGCTTCCGGAATCGTGACGTGAACAGCAGACCATAGCTCTGGCGTACCAACGGATATGGAGCGCCAGCGGCTACAAACACGTCAGAGAAGGAGAGGACCTTCGTCGAAAGAAAGTACAGGAAAAGGTGGGAGAGTCCATGTGAAGATTTGTTGGAGTATTTCCGTTGGACATCGCCGAAGAGGAGAAAGAGCAGCCCGGTATACACCGAGCTTTGTTTGGAGCTCGTCACGTTTGATTGTAACTGACTGCAAAGAAAGCTGTAGTTGAAGAATCTGGGAGTTCAAGCGGTCCAACTCTTCAGTGGATTCAGAACATATGTCCGAAATGTGGGCTATATCTTCCTCTTCAATAGCACAGTTGGATTGTAAGAGCTCGGAAAGGCGATGTTCCATGGCCCGCAACGTAAGTCACCAGTTCCTGCCTGGCAAGTTCGGATAATATTTTCCGAAATCACGTGCATCGCGTTTCGACGCGCTCTGAATGACACCCGCCTCTGACCCAGTGACTAAGTTCGAACTTCTGCCACTACGATTTGTTGTTGCAACGATTCCATGCCCAAAGTCAAGTCACCAACATCGAGCTCTTCAGCTCCAAGTATGCTTGTGACAAAGATTGCGCGCTCTGTCAAAACAACGAAATCCATTCAGCAAGTCGGACGATCTCAGAATCTATCGCTAATAGTATGCTAGTACTGACACGGCGCTGTATAGACATTCAGTGTCTTCTGTGGCCAAAGCTACATCATCCACAAGCAATTCTTCGGAAACGCTGCCCGCAGAGCTGCGTGCTACTATTGCTGCGCAGCTTGACTCGCTGGAAACAGAGACGATGGATCCTTCGTGGTATGAAGCTCTGAGGAGCGAATTTGAGAAGTCTTATTTTCTCAAGGTATGTTGTCAATCTCTAAATGTAATTTCGCCTACGAACACGCCCCACAGCTCAAAACCTTTTTGGCTACCGAGCTTGCAACCTCGACAGTTTATCCTCCATGTATGTTCATCGCAACAATACATATCGAACCCTCATTTCAATTCTCGATTCTACATCCAGTAAAAGATGTCTACTCTTGGTCGCGATTAACACCATTGGATATTGTGAAGGTTGTGATACTGGGACAGGTACGCCATCGAACTTCTGGTATCTTACAAATATCGAATCCAGATTGTAGGATCCGTATCACAATGTTGGCCAAGCGCATGGTTCGTCCATTTGACATTCTCAAATGAGATTGTACGATGATATTTGATACAGGTTTATCATTCTCTGTTCTGCCTCCCACTACGCTGCCCGGATCTCTTAAGAATATATACAAGCAAATGGCCGCGGATATATCCACATTCAAGGTTCCTGCTACTGGGTTAGCGCATAATAACAACCCTTTTCTTTGTATTCACGTTAAGTCTCTGTAGTGACCTAACCCCGCTAGCACAGCTTGGAGTTTTATGGCTAAATACTTCCCTCACTGTTCGAGCTCATAAAGCAGGCTCTCATGCCAAAAAAGGTTGGGAAACACTTACTGCGCAAGCTCTCAAGGCTGTCACTTCAAGACCTCAAGGCAATGGTGTTGTGTTCATGGCTTGGGGTCTTCCTGCGCAGAAGACTTGTGACAAGATTGGAATTGATGAGGTACGTACCACCAGTACAGTCCTTCTCCTGCAATGTTGAATTTCTTCTCTTGATTTAGACGAAACATCTTGTGTTGAAGTAGGTTTTAGTTCGTTCTACGTGATGGTTTGTTGATGTATTTTGGATAAAAGATCTGCTCATCCATCGCCGCTCTCCGCCTACAGAGGCTTCCTTGGCAATGAGCACTTTAGACTAGCAAACGAATGGCTTAAAGAGAAATATGGCGAAGGAGCAGAAATAGATTGGGCAGTGATCGGGCGGTCACGGTGAGGATAAGCTGCCATATGCCCAGTATTTCTGTCCCTCGTCGCTGCGTCGTTTTGTTGATTGGGAATTCATATTGTCATTGTACTTTCTTATTGAAAGCATACTGAGTCAAACAATGTAAGGATATTCAAATGTTCATTGAGACCGCCATTGTCACATTTTCCGGAAGGCTGACCGATGCAGACCGATACCGACCGGAGCTGACAAAGCAAGCAGCCTCGTTGTGAAGCCCTTCCTCGCGTTTCCTTCTTTGATTACTACCTACATCGGTGTTGCCTCTAGATCTTTACTAGTGCCCGACTTTCTTGCTCTTTAATTATGACAACTACCAGGATCCATCATGCTCTTCCAGCTCCAGTCGTTCATGCTGGTTTCTCGGTCCCTCAATCCAAGTCGCATGTATTGGCGGGGGTCCAGGACGCGTATTGGAGCGATGATGAGGCGGTGCGATCTCTTTTGCGGGTATATTTCCATAAATCTAATTTCTGCTGTGAAATACAGGAAGATGCCGAATGTCCTCTCTGTCTTGAAGAGATGGACATCTCCGACCTCAATTTTAAACCATGTGTGTGTGGGTACCAGGTAATTCCTTCACAATACCCTCAAGTAAAAAAATCACTATTAATCCTTATTCGTAGATTTGTCGGTTCTGCTGGCACCACATCAAGGAGAATCTCAACAAGCGATGCCCTGCTTGCAGAAGGGTGTACACCGACGAAGCTGTGGAGTTCAAGCCGATTGCCACTCAAGAGTATGTGTCTCTTTCTGCCCTAGCTACCAATGTGCTGATTTTTAATCAGTCATAAGCGTCTCACTCAGCAGAAAAAACAGAGGGAGCGCGAGCGCAAAGAACTCGACGCGCTTGGTCGACGTCAACTAGCTAATGTTCGTGTAGTTCAGCGGAACGTCGTTTACGTTGTCGGTATTGGACCTAGGTTTGCAAAGGAAGAGGTGCGAATTAGTTGGTCATTTGTCTATGTATGATCTAATCTGCTTTTAGTATATCCCCACTCTACGATCCAGCGAGTACTTTGGACAATATGGCAAGATTAATAAGATCATTCTAGTCAAGAGGAATTCGTCCGGGGGTGGCGCACCGGTTGTGGGTGTCTATATCACCTATCATCGGCGTGAAGATGCTGCTCGTGCCATTGCCGCTGTAGATGGCAGTACGTCCCCTGCCGGTGGACGAGAGCTTATGCGAGCTAGTTACGGTACCACCAAGTATTGCATGGCATTCCTCCGCAGTGTATCTTGCAGCGACCACAACTGCATGAACCTTCACGAATGGGGCGACGAAAAGGACTGTTTCACGAAAGAAGATTTGACCACGCTGTAGGATCGCATTCATTTTTTCAGTTCTTCTCAAATCTAACAAAAGATTAGGAAACATACCATAAAGACAACAGAAACGAAAGCTAGGAGTGTTATTTCCAGTAAGAGAGGCGATGAGGCGGACGGTTTGTTTTTCGATCTAGCTATCATTGTCTCAAATCCTGATTTTCCCATCAGGCTTACCTCGTTCAGCGGCTTGGGGTTCGAGAACCAATCTACAACCCACTGTCCCTAATATCGTTTCAACCCAACGGAAGCGAGTTAGTGCAACAACTCGGCAGATGCGGCCTCAAACTGAGGCTCGTCCGTCTTCCCGACCTCAAGAGAAGAAATCCTCAGCCAAGCTTGCATCCCAGGAGACCTTATCTCGTCCTACAACCCCCGCTTCTACTCTCCCGTTAGCTCATCCTTCGCTTCCTCCTAAGCCTCCTTCGCCTGTTACTCGAAAGAAAAAGGAACCTATTGTGCGCGCACCATCGCCTTCTCCGACACCTTCTGCCGCTGGAGACTCGGAATCTACTGGCTCACAGGAGAACGGACCAGGCTCTCCAAAAATTCATCCTCAATCAGATGAATCCATACAATCATCCATCCCTTCAAATCCATCGGCACCACCGGGATTGCCAGCTGTCCCACCTGGGTTATCTGCTCCTCCTGGTTTACCACCACCCCCTGGCTTAGCAGGTCCTTCCCACCCTTCTCGTATCGCTACTGCATCACCTCAGACGCCTATACTTGCACAGCAGACGTCATATCAGATGTCGAATGCAGCGCGGGCATTGCTTGACGACGTTACGTCTAGGCGAGAATCCCTTCTTCCCACCGTAGTCGCACAAAGTCCGTTCCCCGATTTCGATCGCACGCTCGAAAATCTCAGTCAGGCTGATGGCGGGCTGGGTGGATTTTCTTTCAGTCTGGACTTGAATCTCGCCGGGGACGAGGCCATACATGATGAGTTTGCCGATTTGGAGCCAGAATCACAAACACCGTTCTTGGGGTCCTTCCTGGATGCATTCCCTTCATTGCGCTCGTCTGCGTCTACTTCTTCTTACATTCCTCCTGGACTACCGTATCCGCATAATCCTGCCCATGCGATCTATGATCCAACGGTAGTCCAGCGTACGGTCACGCCTATCGAGAACCAGAGCTCAAACAAGCCAAATTATATGGGGTCATTCAATCCTTTTGCTGATGGGGCAGATGATTCACCTACCGTTTCTGCCCCCATCAAGCCTAATACACCCAATGCTATCGGCGACGATTCTGCTCCTAGGGTTTCCCGATTTGGTTTCGCCCGTCATGGTCCTCGAACAGCTACAGCTGCCTCGTCACCACTACAGATATCATCTACGATGAGTACGTCTAGCAATAATGAAGCCAATAGCAATATTTTCGGCCAAAGTGAGCTTCCGCATTCCCCTGCGGTCTCTCAATGGTCATTACATGGCCGACAAGATTTTGGTTATTCTTCTTCCAATTCTGCTGCACCGTCTCCTATGATGCCGGCTCAAGCTCAGCCGATGTATGTGCCGTCCCAATCTCGATTTCAACCGTTTGATTCATCAGCCGGCGTAAGCGAGGCCCAATTACGGGATTTTATTCAAAGCAACCAAGACCGTCCGAATTTGTTACGTCACGGTATGAGCGTTGCTGTCGCTGTCTCTGTCTATTCGGTCCTTAACATAGTGTTCAGATTCTCAAGGATTATACAAAGGCGCTCAGCCTCAATTTCATGATCCTGCAATTATGTCTGCTGCGAGATTTGCACCAGCTTCAGAGTCGCATTATATGCATCCAGTGGATATGACGTACGGTCCTCCCCCCGGATTATCTTTTCCTCCAGGCCTGCAAAACCTTAATACGCCCGTTAGCATGAATGATGGAAATGGGAACGCGCATGGTGAGTCATATTCTTTTTCTTCTGAGGGGAGGGCTGCCTGTGTACCAAGCTGCCGTGCTTTCAGTGCGGAAGATCTATTATCGACATTAAAATTTGCATTCGGCCTTCCATCCTCTCGATCTATGCATGGACTCATTTCGCCTGTGGTTGCAAAGTCTTCTTATATGGTCGAACATAATCCGCACCGAGCGTCTTTTCCCTCCTCCTCCTCTTCTCACCTCATGATTTTCACGTCTATTCTGACGCTGATAATTATTTCTTTTCTACTCTCCTATCATCGCATTATCACACAGAACTCCGGGCTGAGCCGGTAGCGGAAGGACCTTCCCTTTCCTCTCCCTCTGATTTCCCTGCTCTACCATCATCTATCATATCGGATCCCACTTCTCAGGATACTCCCTCCCCATCTACTACAACGCCTATTGAACAGGATTTCAAGAGTCAAGAAAAGGCGGAACGCAAAGCTGCGAAGAAAGCTGCCGCTGCTGCAAAGGCCGCTGAACGTCAGAAAATAGCACAAGAAAAATCTGCGGCAAAAGCGGTAGAGAAAGCCCGTATAGCGGCAGAGAAAGCTGTCGAGAGAGAGAGGGCTGCAGTATTGAAGGCTCAGCTTGAGAAGGAAAAGGCAGAGAAGGTGAGACTTGAAACGGAGAATGCAAGATTGGAAAAAGAAAAGGAGCGCTTGTTACGAGCAGAGCGGGAACGGGTGGCACAGGCAGAGAAGGATAAAGCTGCGAAAAAAGCCGGAGTTACTTCTGCTCGAGCTGCCGATACCCAGAAGGCTACAAACAAGCGTGTAGATACAAAGGCGACCAACGTCAAGGAAGCGTTGCCAGGTTCCTCAGAATTTTCAACCCAAGTACCTCTCCTCTCCAAAAAGCCGAAGAAGAACAAACCAGTCACTCGGCCAATCCGTGTTCCCCATAAAGAGGAGGAACTTGGCACCAATGAAAACTCTTCATACCCTTCCGCTACTGCCTCGGATACTGCCCATACTTCCGGTTTCAAGGGTCCTTCCACCACTACTAGCTCCAACAATTCCCGTTCGCAATCGCTCGAACGCCATGTACCCACCTCGCTCGAGGATCTCATGGAGGACATTCATATCATGAATGCTTCCATGGACCTTCTGAAGCATCCATTCTTCGACTTGCACAAAATAAATCCTGCAGCTAAAATGCCTTTGGAATATGGGCCACTCGTACACGCATTGTCGGCGCTCTCAGTCGGTGGAGGCTCGTTTGCTAATAACGTGCCTTCCGGATCTATCGATAATGCTGTCTCCTCGTTCCAACAGCTGTTGGAAACTCTTACACAAACCATCTCTGATTTACTTCGTCTTCTTCCTCGCACTACTTGGGATGACAATTCGTCTTTTGATGGTGTGCTTCGTGACATGCTCAAAGGAGATGACCTTTTCGATGAAGGTGCCGCCGTTGCTACTTCTGGTGAAGACGGACATGGGCGGGAGGACGAAGTTGCCACTTTGACCCTGGCGCTCGAACGTCGGGCACGTTGGATGGAAGCCCAGCTATCGAAGCTGGAAGAGCTGCATCGTGATATTAATAATGCTGCAGTTCGAGCAGTACTAGCATTCAACGATAGCGGTTGGGACCGCCATGGATTTATGCCTCGAATCGGCAACACCGTCCGCCGTTTTGAAAACATCGGCGTCGTTGATGATTGTGATGGTCAGCGACCCATGACGGCTGAAGAACTAGAAAAGAAACTCGTGGTTGCCAAAGAAGCTGCAGTATTTGCCGAGACCGAGCTACGAGAGATGATGGAGAAAATGCAGGACGTGAAGCCTTATGAAGATGATTATTGACGCTTACGAAACTCTGTTTTCAATGCCGCACCACGTACTTAGTGAAATCCAAATAATGTGAACATATGAACTTTTTCATGAAGCATTCATCCTATCTTTGAACTACTAGCGATGTGTGTAGAATATGTGTAGCGGTGTAAGGCAGAGAACCTGCAAGGCTAAATAGACCTTGAGGCTCCACAGTAGCTATGCAAGTCAATGGGAGGAGGGCCGCAGGGCCTCCGGGTCCCAGTGCAAATCCCTGAAAGTATTCACAGTCAGCTGCGATGGGTGGGAGGGCCCAAAGCAGCTTACGGAAATTGTACACTTGGACTGCTGTTGAAGTACTAACTACTGCTTTGTTTAATGTAGAATGGGTGGGAGGGTGTGGAAATAAAATGGAGCTCGAGACGCTAAGGCGCCGAGTCTCTGCACAGAGTCTTCGAATGGGCATGATGGTGGTTCGTGGCAGGAGCGACGAACTCACATTACGTGCATGTTCGAAGACTCAAGTTTGCCACACTCGTTCCGAGCTGACAAACTGCCATCTTGTTCAATCTAGTCACAAACTGGCAGGCTTCTTGGCCTTATTGGTGATACCCTGTGGGCGTCTGATTTGCTGATTGGTCACGTAGTGGTTCAATAAAAAGTAGGATAGAATATAGGATAACAAGACAAGACTATGTACATTGACTCGGAAGAACTCAGTATGCACCTGTAAGACTACATTCCTGTAAGGGTGCTCCTGGGCTTTTCCTGGGTGTGGTTTGGTCTTATGAGTTCCTTATATCTATCACTCGAATTCAAATTTAAGTGAAATGATATGTAGCCAAGGTCATGATACAAAAGAATCATCATCATCAATGGAATGTCTCGTTGCAACATGCTTCAGCTTGAATGGAGCTAGGCCAGTCTCTCAGAACAAAGCCCTTTCCGTAATAGTGCATTTGACAATGAACGTAATTCAGAGGACAAACACCGAACACTATAGTGAAGTTATGTTCAATACGACATTGAAAGATCTCTCTACTGAGTACGGGATTTGCTCTTGTCAGGATAGAGCTACATTTCGTTTCTAGTCAGCCAATTGCAATGAAGGTAAGCACAGAGAACAGACCTTCCCCGGATTCATAAGATTCAGAGGATCCACTGCGTTCTTTATCGATCTCATCAACTCAACCGTCCCCTCACCCAATTCCTCTGATAGGTACTGCTTCTTCCCTATACCGACACCATGCTCTCCGGTACAAGTCCCGTCGAGGTCCAATGCTCGATGCACCAATCTATGCACAGCATCAGTCACTTTCGGAAGTTCGTCGTCGTTTTCGAATAAAATCAAGGCATGGAAGTTGCCGTCCCCTACATGGCTGCGTATCCCAAATTAAATCAGCATTGAAAGATTCCGGTACTTCAATGCTTACCCGACGATGGTACTTCGTAACCCAGCTTCAGCAAGATCCTTTTTCGTTTCGTACACAAGCTCAGGAAGCTTCGAGACCGGAACACTACATATTGAAGCACGCGAATGAGAACGAACACCATATTTCTAGATCCAGCTCTAAAATTGACTAACCAGACATCGGTGGTCCAACATCTAGTCCCAGGATGTGCACCCATTGTCGACGTAAGAGCGTATTTTCGATTTTGCCACAAATCCTCTGCTTCTTGATCAGTACTGGCAAACTCGAACCGATCGCTGCCGTGTTTCTTGACGATTGCTTGGACAGTTTTAGCAGTCAGCTTGATCGCGGGGTCGTCGCCTTGGAGTTTGAAGAAGAGCGTATCGCGAACGGGTAGAAGTTTAGTACTGACGCCAGCGGTATTGATGGCGTCCATCACTATGACAGGGAGTGAAAAAAAAAGTGTGTCAAAATATGTGGAATATGTTAGCAACAAGACGAAACTTGATGCGTACTGTGATCGTCAAGCAGTTCGACACATTCTGCGTTAAGTGAATACAGAGTACGGACTCGCTCGACATTACGCACGTATATGAGATCCGTATGGACTGTTTAGGATATCCTGAACAGCATTGACTGCCTGCTCAACATTGCCAAACTGTGCCATAGCTACTTTTGTTGGTAGACGGGGAGCCAGACGGAGAGTTGCTTTTATTTCTCAATGAGGACATATGCCTAGTCTTATGGATTTTGGAGATATCTCCACGTACCTTCGGTGACGATACCTAGTGTCCCTTCCGCCCCAATGAACAATTTAGTAGTATCAAAACCTGCAGAGGATTTTCGCGCTCGTCTGCGGGTTTTGATGACTTCTCCGTTAGGGAGTACTACTGTCTGAAAATTGCCTGTGAGTTACGAACAGTGAAGCACCAGCGAAACTCGCACTAAATTCAAGAACCATTCAGCCTTGGCGGTACCGTATCTTACGGCGTTGGCTAGAAGAGTCGTCACGTTGAGTTTCATATGAAGAAGAATACCCAATTCAACGCACTCCCACTACATCCAGTCCCAACCATTCCGCCAATCGTCTATCTCATTTTTTCATTTCATGTCGGCAGCGGAGACGAGTATGATACTCACTGCTCCGGGACCAGGATCAAGCTACAAGATATAAAAATCAGTTTAAGTTTGGGACGATATAAGGAGACTCACGGGAAAAAATAACGGAATGCCTTTGTCTTTGAGAGTCTGATTGATATCTTCCCATTGAGCTCCAGCTTGGCAGATCAGGTCAGAATCAGCCTCTACGTACTAGTCAGTATATCGACTAAAAGCAAAGGATGTAAATGTACCATGTATTTCGAGAATCTTGTCCATGGCCGACATGTCGATGCAGATGCTCCCTGGAGATACCTATGGGAGTATTAGAGCTACATACACCTTGCAAGAGTTTACGAAAATAAGTCTACCCCAGAATAGTGACCTTCTAGACTGGTCGCTCCAGAGTATACTACCATTGGCATTCTACATTCTGTTGCGATTTTTACAATCGTAACAACGTCTTCTGTACTCAATGCTCGCACCTAGGTAAAACGGGATTGAGCTTGGCGAACAGTACACGAGCAGCTGTGTGACGCACGACGACAGCATGCGGTGAAGCGGGATGGTAGGAGTTATCCGATGAACCATGCTCAGTCAACACGTTCGAATCCGTCGAAACACGGTCTTCCTCCGGGAAAGCCTGCTTCAACTTTTCGATGGCGACTTTGATCTCTCTGGGTGACGCGTAGCCCGTTTCCGCTCCTGCTGGCTATAGCAATGGCTCGTCAGAAGCGAAGTGGAGTAGACGAAAGCCACGTACAAACCACACGGAATCGACGTAGTTTGTCGCGAGTACTATGCCCACTGCGTAGAATGCCGACTAATATTCAAGAATAATTCAGCATTCTGCACTTGTGGTCCCATTCCGTGGACTCAGTACCTGAAGTAATGCCCGGGTTCTCCAACTCCCCGGGAACGAGCTGGACCAGGGCGAATACTGGGCAAAGGCCAGAATTTTCGCATTTGGTGGTGGTGGGGCAGAAGAACCTGGGGAACTTGAAGGAGGACGACGCGGAAATGACGGTCTTCCCGTAGCTAGAGTTCGAATATTTCCTGGTCTAGTCGTCAACCAGCGACCCAATGGGCGAAACATTGAGGTCGACATAGTATTTGTTAGGCAAAAGTGCCGCGGCTTTTCCGTCCGGCAATTTCTCACATACTTACGACTCTGACGCCATCTACCACCATCTTATCATGGGCTACAAACGTTATCCATCCTATTCTCGCCGAATCATTATAATTCCAGGCATTTTTCTTTTCATCCTTTGTATACAACACATCTTTTTCGCTACCACTTTTCGAAACTATGCCAAAAGTCATGACAAAATACGAATCCTTGGTCAGTGCAAGGTTATCAGACGCGAATTGGGTTTGCCTACCCTACCCGACGAACTCGCCATACCATCAAAAGCTACTGATAGTCCTCAAGATCCGCTGCGTTCATCGCGCTTCTTCAAACTTATCAAACGCAATATTGATCAACCAAACGCTTTACCAGAGCTATTCTTCGCTTCAGACGCGCTCGAGGAGCCGAATTTTTCATACGAGGAGTGGCAAAAGTCGCTGGCGCAGATAGTCAATAGCGGGCAGGAGAAGAGAAACCACGGTCGAAAGAGGAAGCTGAGCGGTGAAATTGGAGGCTAAAATTGGCGGGTGATTGGAAAGTAGGAATCTTTGGAGGACCAAATACATGTGTACTCCTATCACCATCTGCATGTTATTATGGCTATAAACATTGTATTTGAATCATTCTCAAAATCGTATCCTGAGCATAAGCTTGAAAACTCGAACGAATTCGAAAATAGACGCTTACTGTAATTCATTTTGCTTCTTCATCATCATGTCTGGAGAAATATTCAATCCTAACCCAACTGTGTTTCGCTCATCTGCCAAGTCTCACTCTTCTCGGTCACTTTCGACTGCCAAAAAATCGCTATGGATCAATGAGCCTGAATGGTCCCAGCCAGATCAAGAGACGGACGAGGAGGAGGAAGCGATAGATCAAGATGAAATTTTTGGTGCGGTTTTCTTCTTCTACTCGATAAAGTTGTTGACCCAGCGAACTACACTGCTTAGATCTCATTAGGAACATCTACGACCCTGAGCATCCGAACACACTTGAAGAATTACATGTCGTTTCTGCCCCTCAAATTGACATTGGAGAGAACCGGGTCAAGGTAGAATTTACGCCTACTGTACCTCATTGCGGCATGTCCACTCTTATAGGTGAACCAACTCCTGCATGACAAAACGACTTGTAGTGCTTACATCACCCAGGTTTATCCATCCGGGTCCGACTTATAAGAAGCTTACCAACTCGATTCAAGCTGGATATCGTCGTTAAACCTGGGTCGCATCAGAGCGAAAATGCAGGTGAGAATTATTCCTTGCTTCGAATACGCGGTCATTTTATCTCAGCCCGGCATAGTGAACAAGCAGTTGAATGACAAGGAACGAGTTGCAGCTGCTTTGGAAAACCCTGCATTGGTGAAGACCGTTGAGGATTGTCTCACAGGCCGTGTATAGTCTTCGACATATACCTAGGCGTGGGACGTGGCCATATATTCTATGTAAAGTATCCTTGTAGCCTTAGTCTCTCCTCTTCGTATGTGTTTCAACCCTAGGTACGATTCTGAACCTCGTAGGCCTTGAGGTGTGTAGCATTCCTATATAAGCAAGAATGAATTTCTTCTCTTTCTAACATCGCCAGTTCGAGATTTTCTATTTGATGGCATTCTACAGGACGTATCAAGGCCATCTGAGCACGGTTTCATGGTCATCGGTCTCAATACTTTGCAAAGTTTGAGGTAACGGACCGCCGTCCTTTCACATATTCTCAACCATTTCTCCGGGTTTCAACCTAATTATATTGGAGTATCATTTGCTTATTTCTCAAACGACATAATGATCTCTCATATTCGCGGATATACCTTGGTAGAGCCATGAATTTCCGGGCCGCCCACAGCACATTGTAGTCCTATTAGACGCTGCGGGTTGTGACCTTCTGGGGTCCCCACCCCATCCCATGGCTACCAGACTGGACATTTTCCTCGTATTCCTGTTCACTGTTGTCCCTTGTCTAACGCTCGGAGCCGCGTTCGAAAAACGGGCGACTTGCACCCCTACTTCTCATGGAGAAGCAGGAGTCGACGATGTGCCTTCCATCACAGAAGCCATACAAAGCTGTGGGGATGGAGGTATCATTCTCATCCCTGCTGGAATCGTATTTCAATTAGGGTCGACGTTGAGCTTTGCGGGCTGTAGTGATTGTGAGATGCAGCTCGAGGGAACCCTCAAGTTGACAGACGACCTCGATGCTTGGGACGGTGTTAAAGCCATTATTTTACTCGACGATATCACTGGCGCGACCATTCATTCTGTCACGGGAACTGGACTCCTCGATGGTAATGGTCTCCCGTATTGGACAGGTCATTAACTTCTTTCTTCCGATCGACTTTGAAAGTTATTCGTTCTCACTTTGTTCGCTATGTAGAATTTAACGAGGATAGCAGTTACTCTCGTCCGACACTGGTGTACATCGACGGAGGCTCAGACATTACGATCGAGAATCTTCTCGTTCGAAACGCACCAAACGTGTTTATGTCTGCTGCTGGAGATGCCACGAACATTCATTACAGTGGGCTCACCATGCAAGCCATCCCTTCAGACGGCGTAACACCAAAGAACACAGACGGATTTGATATCGGTCCTGCGTCCCAAGTAACAATAACAAATGTCATTGTGGATAATCAAGACGACTGCGTCGCGTTAGTTACTGTCATATACCCTTCACTTTTTCTCAAAATCATTGATTCTTCCTGAAACCAGTTTCAAGGGCGGCGCGAATTTTGTGACAGTCACCGATATAAGCTGTAGTGGCTCTCATGGACTCTCCATTGGAAGCTTAGGTGAAGGGACGAGCGGTAATACCGTATGTATCTCTTCTTTTTATTACTGTATCGCTAAGGTTTATGTTATTCCCTAGGTCACAAATATCTTTGTTTCAGGTGCGACAATGACTTCTTCCTCTAAAGCTACTGGAATCAAGCTCTGGGACGGTTCATCTGGCCACGGTGTCGCTACTGTCAACAACGTCACCTTCAACGACATAACAGTTGACAGCTCTGATTATGCTGCTCAGATTCAAGTTTGTTATGAATCCACAGGAACATGTGTACCCAGTGCACACATGCTCACTGATATTGTATTTTCTAACTTCAAGGGTACAACGTACGCATTTTATTTTTTCATCGAGATTCTTTTCCTAATCTGGACTCGGTTTATAGCTCGGGAGCTGAAGGGTCCGTTGTAGCCAACCTCGATTGTCCCGCAGATGGGACTTGTGGGATTATTTTCGAAAACTTTGAGGTGAATCCTCCATCGGGTTCTGCGGAAGTCCTTTGCTCTAACGTCCCGAGTTCTGCGGGTATCACCTGCGCTGGGGCGGCTTCGGGATGATACTGTACGCGTGTTGTAGGTTCGTATCATGGATGCGATTCCAAGTGTCCTATCATTATTGCACCGTTGCTTGCAATTCAAACTTCCTTACTCGGTATAAAGCAGGTATAAAGTCAGTGAGAAACCTAACATTCAATTCAATTGAACGTCATCAAAGACAACGGTCGCCAGAGCAAAAGACAAAAGGATTGTGCTGTACAGAGGTAATGCTACATAGATGTGCGAATGTATAGTCTACAGTATGGTATTGCTACAGTGTCGCGATGGATATATAAGAAATGAGATATTGTGTGAAGAAAAAAAGCCGCGGACGAAGGTCGAAAGCGATAGGATGCAAATGCAAAAAGAGAACGAAAACCGTGTATGACGAACGAAAAATCATACTCAATGCTGGATGTTGTGAAAGCATGAAAGCATAAGAGGGATAGAAGAGCATAGAAGAGAGCAGTTAATCTTCAAGAAGAAAATCCCAGTCAATACTCGTTTCGGGGGCCTTTTTTGAACAACCAAACATTCGTTTTAATGTCTCTTTTTGTGTGTTCTCCGGGGCACACGTCTGTACATCCCACATGCGGAACATGATGTTCCCGTTTGTAACAACGACGAGGCAATCTTCGTTGGTTGCATCGGTGTCATCGTCACCGGAGAAATAGACGTTCTGCATCACTCTGTTAATGAATCCAGAGGAAAACTTGGCCTTCCCAGAATATTGTATTCGGCCCTTGAAGTCTGATGGTAACCATAAGGTCACGTCCGACATGGAGGCTTGCACTTCTAGATAGAACTTGCAGCGAGCAAAGCTTCGACACTGTATATGCGTTAGGGAACGAATGATTGATTACGGGAAATATACAGCGACTCACAAGTTTAAGCTTTACAGGACCTGCCTCAGTACCAACGAACATGTTCAGACGATGGTCGGTTGGCTGATGCTGTGGACGATAATGTGGAAGTATCAAGTCCATATTTATTGGTCTTTGCGTAACATCGACGTAGTAGTCCCAATCAGATTTGGCTTGATATGTGACCTTATGCGGACCGTTCAGCCTCAACAGGGAATTCTGTTCTTTTCCAAAAGTGGACGTGGATGCAGAGTTCTGGCCAGACAACAGAGTTATTAGACGCTTTGCCAATGAAAAGGATGAACAGCGCCTCTTACAATGGTGAAATGATCCGCCATCAACATTAGTTCACAAAGGAATAAAGGATCCTAATGTAAGGGGGATGTAAGGAAACTATCGAGTGGGGACGAAAATTGCAGCCATCGTTGAAAGGGAGTTGTTTATAAAGCCGCAATCGGCTTTTGCCCTTGTCCTCATTAAAGCCTTTGGGTTGATCAAGACATATTTGGAAGCTCTTGTAACCACGCGAATATCTCGTAATTTTTGACGGAAGCGCACACGGCTTGGATCCGGCGGGGCCATTAAGAACAAAGTCACATAAGTGGACAATGACATGTGACAACCTGAATGCTTGCTTCCATTTTTCTCTTTTCGAGACGAAAACATAGATATTCCAAGCCTATCCAAGCTGGCTCGAGGGCGATAATGTTGTGAAAAGGGCTGAATAAAGTACCGCGAAAATAGGACACTCAAAGCGGATAGAGAAATTCCGGGGCAACGGTATTCCCATTCCCATTCCTCCTTGTTCTTTCGTTGTCCTCCGTATGGTAAAGCTATACATTATTGTCCGAACTCGCCTGGCTAATAAACAACGGCGGCTGCGTTTGTATATATGCATATTTCACCACGATGTTCCACGTTGGAAAGAGAAACGATCCGCTTTGAATGATCACCGCACGTATACAGCAAGGCCTGTTACAGCATTGTGAGCGAGCTTACCCTATCCCGATTTCCCCTCACTTCAGAACAAGGTCAATCAATCGGGCGCCCGGATTCTTCTCGGTCTTCACATAAACGATGAAAATATAAAGTTGCCATGAGCTCGAAACGGATTTCATGGGGGCGAATAGGTCAGAGCTGGTTCCGTTTCTTTCGCGGCGCGGACTCTCACCTAATGCCACTATGTAAATCTGGTAATCCTCGCCCTGCCCCACAGCGCGTCCCGATCAGTAGTTCGAGTCTCCGACATGAGTAACACGGCATTGATCGATCCTTTTTTTGTAATGACCAACAAGCCATGGGTTAGTAGGCGGAGACGACAGTCTCCAGGGCTAATTACTGTTTGGGGCAGATATATATTTTGGGAGCCAGATTGTTCGAATCGCCCTCATTGAATGTAATCTCAGTAAGGAGTTCGTCTATGATAACGAGTGTCTACCTGAAAGCTTGGAGAGAGTATAGCATCGCAGTTTCTCAGGTACCTTTCATTGCTTTGCGCTGATACACTATTACAGCGGAGCTATCGACAGAATAGCGAGAGATACGGGCTGCTGAAACAATACTGCTTACTATGGTGATTGACTCAAATCCTTTGCTTCGACAAGACTGAGATTGAGAAGGATCGTAATGAATTGTAATGTTATCAAATAAAGAAGGCCCTAAAATTTCATTTACGATACATAGTACTTTGATTAATTTAAATCGCAGCGAACGAAGGCGAGTAGTCCGAGCTAAATTTCCCCTTCACAGTCAACGATGATAACAGTCTCGGCAGGAGACAAGCTCTTGGTTCTTGATCTTGAGCTATCACTAAGTTCCGTCTGTCCATGACGAGATAATGTTTGTCGAATGGCACTAGAAGTTTCCTTTGGTCTCGCGGCCTCCACCAACATGTCGAATTCTGATTTTTGTTGTATCTACAGAAACAGAGTCAACGTCATTGTTAGTATCCACCTCGACGGTACGATAAATGTGTGGATGAACAATTTTACCTGATACGCAGTAGGATCTGGAAGATCATGCTTCGTTTTGTTCTTTTGCTGTGTTTCCCAATCCCGTAAGTCGCGTCGAAGAGAGGTCAAAGATTTGCGCATTTTATGCGTCTTGTCTAGATTGGCATTGTATATGATGACCCAGCTAGAACGCTAGTCATTCTGATTGAAACATATGTAAGACTAGAGAGTAAGCCTACCGCTGGTGTCGCGCGACAATCGTCTTACGGTCCCCCGTTGTGAGTAAGTCATGTTCATGTAGCAAATCTCTGATTGCTTTGTCTCTCAAAGTATCGTAAGACTTCGTTGGCAGGGAATCGTCCACATCCTCCGGTAATACTCTGGGCGAGGATCAGCTTTTGAACAAGGATGACAATAAAAAAGACGGACCTCTCCTTTTGCCTCTTATTTGAACTTTGAACCTTACTTTTAGAACCGAGTATACTGTCCCATTGAGACTTAGACGACGATCGAACAGGTTCAGGCTCATCCCGACATTGTTTATCTAGATGTCGATTGATATCTTTGAATTTGACGCGCTTATTGCACAAAGGACAGTCGATGAGATCGTCGGCTGGGGATTATAAGAGGTCTACAGCGGAATTTCAGTGACAAAAGACGCACGTCGTGCAGACTGGGTGTCCTTTTTGTTTGAATTTGGCGTATCTGATTCGGCTTGTTCAGAATGAGTGGGAGTGGATGAATCTTGAGACGCCGTAGATTCAACGCAGATGATTTCGCTGGTTGACCCTGACTCGTCGTGTAACCTCCGCCTTTTGGCAGGTCTGGATGATTCAACTTGAACCCGCCGGCTATTCTCGTCAAGGATCCGAAGTATATATGGTCTCAAGAATATGATTGAGGTAGGGACCGCCACAAATTCTCAATGAACACACCTACATTCCTTCCACGCAGTGACTGCCTCTTCCATTGCCGGGTTCTTTCGCAAATGTCCTTCGTTTACGTCGGACTCGCGACAAGCAGGGCATTCTTGCTTTTCAGCCAATGCTTGTCGAATGCACTGAAAACGAATATGAGCACCGAGTACCTGAAAGCAAAGCCTGCTGACGCCCACCAAAGAGCAAAAACAGTGCCCACATTTGAGAGTTACAGGCCCATCAAATAGTTCTGAACAGATTGTGCATCGTAGAGCAGAATCAAGTAGGCGTAGACCAGGAGCTTCAGACTGTTGTGGGAAATCGGAAGGGTCTTGAACATCAGACATAAGTCTTTGAATTTGAGTTTTACTCGTCATGAAGAAGAAGAGAGGTGGTTCATGAAACGGGGCCGGGGAAAAGACCAAGTTGGGTTGAAAGATTAAAGCGACGGACCGCGAGGGCGCTTCCATTACTCATTAAAGGTCATGTGCAACATCACATGCTTAAGGTGACGCCATTTGCTGTTCTCCAGCCGGTATATACCATCTGTATCTCCGCCTACATCTCTAAATTTCTTTGGTAAAAGTACTCTTTCACAAATGCCACCCAAGGTAAACGTTTTGAAATTCTGCTCATCCCGCTGCTTTCCAACTCACTCTCGGATCAGCGCAAAGCAGTTGAAGCCTCCACTAACCCCGTCAGCGCCAGGGCCACCAGGAGCTCTACTCGGACATCAGCTGGTACACAGGCAGAAGAAAAGCCAGCATCAAAAGCCAAGGAGGCCAAGCCCAAGACCATAAAATCGAACAGGTTACTTGTCTGTAAGACATTCCCTCGCGAACTCGTTTCTGACAGGCGCGATATATAGCAAGAAGACCAAGGATGGGAGTGAAAGTGATAAGGTGCGTCTGTACAAAATCCTCAAAAGATGATAATTGAATCTTTTTTCCTCTTTACAGGACTCCGAGCCTCCAGCTAAAAGACCAAAGACTACCAAAACTAAAACTGCTCCCAAAACCACCAAATCAGCAACAAGCACAATGTGAGCGCAGAACATACAGCTCAACGTCCGCTGATGAAACCTTCAACAATTCTGTGTACTGCATAATTTTGAACTATTGAAAAGTCGCGACGTGAGTACCACTTACTAGACGCGTATCATATTCCTTTTTGGATCTTCACGTGGCGTTGAATACATCATGTTAGGAACCAACGTAAGCCGTTTCCCTGCCGTTTCCATCTCGCATTCGCCCTCGAACGCCGGTTTCTTTACAATCTCTTCCTGGCGTGGGGGGCGTGCATGCATCCTAATGCGTCTATCCTTATTTCTATGTTGCGTTTCTGACAAACCCGATAGTGAAGAGGAACCGAACCAGAGTGCAAAAGTGAGTGGCCCGTGAACTTTTGAACCTTCATATTACCTTGCTCTGACTCTAGTGCTAAGCATTCATCTAAACCAGCTCACAGTAGTAAATCCCGGCTGGACTCCGAAACATATACACCTGCCCGAGCGCTGGCTTTGTTCCAGAAGTACGCTGACGCCGATGATTGTTCGGTTATCGGACCTGCGGGTCTTGAAGAGCTATGCAACGAAGCCAAAATCCCAATGGACGGCGCGATGCCACTTATTTTAGCATGGCAATTGGATGCCAAGGAGATGGGGACATTTACCAAGGATGAATGGCTCAAGGGCACAGCGAAACTGAGGTGAGTGTTGCATTTCTACATTGTGGACTATGTCATTCACAATTAGTGCTCCAGAATTTCTACGCTGCCTTCACTCGTTATTGCTTTGTCCGAACTCGACGACCTTCTCATTTCTGATAAATCTCCTGCCAAATCCAATCCCAAAACGGATCCTTATGATCGGGGAACATATTTGAACTACGCGAAGAACGTCAAAGACGCATACCAGAAGCTGTATATTTTCTGTTTCAGCCTCGCAAAGCCCGAGTATGTCGTATTGTTTCCACTTTGGTTTCTTTCATTATCTCGTTGTACTTCAGGCAATCACGGAATATCGACATGGAGGTATCCTCCTCTTTTCTTCCCCTTTTGTGTTGTTCCTTCACTAACGGAATACTCTCGCATGGAAAGACGTCTACAGCGCTGTGGTCGGTCATACTCGCTCCGAAATATCCTATAATGCAAGAAGTGCTCGAGTTCATTGCTGTAAGCACGCTGTAGAATGTTTCCTAATAAAGCATTAATGCCCGTTTCTGTTGTTTCCAGGAAAAAGAAACTGTGTACAAGGCGACAAACAAAGATTTGTGGACCATGGTCATAATCTTTTCATGGACATATTCCTCGACATTAACATTTCTTGTTGTTTATATAGATGCTCGAATTCTGCGAGACTGTGAAAGTTGATCTGCAGGATTATGAATCCGATGGGGTTCGTATTGCATCCATAAATTTGCCTGTTCAACCACTTAACCTTCCCCTGATCAGGCTTGGCCCACCCTCCTTGATGACTTTGTTATGTGGAAAAAGGCCAGATCTACCTAATACCCATTGTTTATGAATCTTCGCCATTTTCTCGTCGTTGCTTCAATCATGACCTTACGTTGCATTATGCTCAGTGATCTGTAATTATCTGCATTTTTCACGCTCCCACCTTCAACGGACTGTCGATCTCGCTCTTTGAGTGAACCCGAATTTTTAAAGCTATCCCCTGAACAATGACCCAAGTTCCCTTCTAATTTTATTCACACCTGCATTCTTCCGTCGCCTGTTTGGATGTTCCATTAAGGGACTATCCCATTGCCTTGTGATATATTCATGTGTCATGAATAATTGGTAAATTTACAACTAGGACTGGCCTTCATGTCTATTGAATCGACTGGAATCGCTCCACAAAGGGGCAGTGTATGGTGGTCAGTACTTTTTCTTGCTCTTCGCATACAACGTCCGCGAAGGCATGGTGAAGTGGATGCAAATTTCAAATTTTCTCTCGTCAAGGGCGATGACGACGATAGCTTATAAAAACATGTAAGTATTCCTTGCTTGACTTCCATCCTCTTCCATCGGGTTCTGCGTTCGCAAATTTCCAGACTTTGAAGGGAGTGCGTCTCATACATTACTCGGAACTCCTTCCAAAAATTAAAATTTGTTGATCGCAGCGAACTATAGCAAACTGTAGGTATATACCCTCTTCGGGAGCTTTTGACGTAGCTCATGAGCCGTGCGTTTTCTCTCGTATCGGGCACAGGTTGACGATTGACGTATGTATATCGCATCTGGGCACTAGCCTGGCCCAGCTGAGCTCATTGCCAGTTCTGCTGCTCTTATTTTCTTAAAGAGCATGCTCAGGCTGCCGCTATCTTCTTAGCAGAGGTCAAGCGTCAAATACCTTATCGGTTCAAGAAGGAGTTAACAGTATCGACCAGTATAATTCATTCCCTAGGCGTGGCTCTGGCTGAAATTGATACGATCTTTTTCCGCAAGATATATACCTTCTATTACTATGCCTATCTTCCAGTACCTACGAAATTCCGCGTGGGAAACCCTCTGGAACCCTGTTCGGACCTTTCGAATCAAAACCTCGGAAGTGCGTTGATCAGCCATATGATCCTATGAGCGTAGAGGAGCGTCCAACCCAGGTCCAACCCGATGGTGAACAATCGAAAAGCACTGATCCACATTGTGACTGGCAATCACCAGCTTGCAGTGGAACAGTTGCGCTGGGATGAGAGAAACAGACCTCGAATAATCAGAGAGCACCGGTTGTGCCGTTTTTGTAAAGGCTCAGTCGAGGATCCTGCCCATGTTTTATTTGAATGTAAGGGCAGTCTTGAATTGATCAAATTAAGGGAGAGTTTCATGCAGAAAATAATCCTGGGACTTCCACAATATGCAAAATTCTATCCAGATGCATGGATGCTATTTCGCACCTTATTGGCTGATACAAGAATCACTGAATTATTTGCAAAGTTGGCATATGATGTTTTAGAAGTTGTTTATGAGGTTGAAATGTTTGTCCCATCTTGATGCAAAGGTTGCTTGCATGTTGTCGAGACGGGGAAGACCATGCACGTCTCACGAGGTTTTTTCCTGCTTTTTCCTCATCAAATGTGAGAGTGGCATCATCGCCCCCCCGCATTAGAAATGTGTTCCAATACTGTAATCTAAGTAGAGATTGTACAGTATGGTAAACTGGTTGTTCGGGAATCGGACCTCGCCAGTATAATTTAACTATCCTATCCTATCCTAAACGGATAGACCAGAAGCAAGGCTTACATTCTTTGTAACGTATTATTGAATACCAGCTATAGATTTAATACCCATTGTACCTGAAAGGGTTTTGCATCCAGCAGATGGATTCAGATATTGCGAAAAGCTTTGCACATGTGGATTTCTTGCCAGGAAAGGAAATTTCTTTACAGCGGTTTCGGAAAATAATGAGAATCATAAAATTTTGTTCAAGATGTCGCATGTCGCGCGTCACATAGATTATTACCTTATATAGAATAGTCTTTGCACTTCTTGAATTGACATCCATGGATGATTCACCTGAATCTAATGAACAGATTGACACGGACGAGCTCGACGAACTTGAAGCCGATCCTCTTGCTGCTGAATCCAAGGATGAACTTGAAGACTTCGACAAGAGAAGAAGTATTACACAAAATCTCACAGATAGAGTAAGGAAGGATCTTGGTGCCAAACGTACACATGCCAACTATACTATCGTAGTCTTCAGAGGAATTCACAAGTTCTACAGTTGACAAATGGCATGTCAATAATCCCTCTATCCAGAAAGAGGCTGAAAAGCGACGAAAGAATGCTGAAAGACAGAGGGTTTTGTGTGCAAAGAGGAAAGCCAAGAAGGAAGCAGCAAATGCAGATTCCGAAGATCACTCAGACCATGAGGCGAATTGCCACCGTCCTGCAAAGAAAGCGCTGATATGCTGACTTTAGGGTAAGTGCAAAATGCAAATGCAAGAACAAATCTCACACAAACACCAACACCAACACACACAAAACTAAGTCAAACACAAGTTCGGAGGGGTGCACAGAAAGATTTATATTCAATGTACAAAATGCTTTTAAGTTGTTTATAACAAGTGTAATAGATTTTCTTTCACAAGTTCTATAAAACTTGGGCTTGATATTCAAAGATAACTTTGTGACTTCTGAACTGAATAACTTTACTTGCTTGTACTGAATAACTTTACTTTCTTTCTTTAAGTCAAATAGTACAATCTTTCTGAGTTATACAATTCTTTCTGTCTAATCAAGTGTATTCTTTCTATGCTGAAACTAAACTCCCTTCAATTTGTAGGACTAGCAATCCCTATAGAAGTGGGGGTGGAGCCCGCTTCTTCTGTTTCGAGGTTTTTACTGGTATATATGCAATTTCGGGGGCCTAGAACTAGTCCAGGGTCTAGGGTTTTATTATGCTACACATGGCTCGGAATATCTTGTTCCGAGGTAACCATATGCAAATATCATTGATCCATCTGACTTCCGGATAAACTTCGAGACTCACATGAGCATCAGATACCAATCATAATAAACATGTGGTTGAGTTTCTTTAGCTATTGTGCCACTGTGCCTGGTTGCATCAGATATCTGTCAGGCATGAGCTGCTTTAGCTATTGTTCCATTGTGCCTGTATGCATCAGATATCTGTCAGGCATGAGCTGCTTTAGCTATTGTTCCATTGTGCCTGGTTGCATCAGATATGAGCTGCTTAAGCTATTGTTCCATTGTGCCTGGTTGCATCAGATATCTGTCATACATTCCGAGTCTATTATGCTTTTGAGCTGCTTTAGCTATTGCTCTGGAAATCCGAGCATATGCAGTATGTCAGCCCATAATTACTAGTCTTGACTTCTGTCTTACTTGCTTGGTACAATTATAGTCTTTAACATACATGTAATATGCTTTAAGCATTGTACACTCAACATAAAGAATGGGTTTTAGTGGTCTGAGTGAGTACAATTGTGTTATACTGCTGAGAATCTG
The DNA here is from genome assembly GCA_028011325.1 of Lentinula lateritia. NCBI lineage: Eukaryota > Fungi > Basidiomycota > Agaricomycetes > Agaricales > Omphalotaceae > Lentinula > Lentinula lateritia. The sequence continues at coordinate 9,005 of JANVFT010000107.1, read as the reverse complement.
ATTTGAATCATCTGCAGTGAACATCTGTGCAATCTGTATCAAACCACAATGTACTGTAGACTTGTAGATATACCACTGAACCTCTGCATGAACTGCCGAAGTTTTGACATTTTGAGTTCAGATTATTTTGGGTTGTATCAGCGCGTGTTCAGGCTCCAGTAGAGGCAGTAGAGGATGTCGAAGCTGAAATGATTGCATATATACGGGTATGACTCCATAACCTACATCTAATGCTGATTCTGGAACCCTTTATAGATTCGTAAGGATATCATGCAGCCTGCTGCATCTGGATTCCGCGGCAAAGGCAGACAACCTGCTAATCCAAACCCAAATGACGAAACATTGTTCTCATCCCATGGTCCTATCTTTGTTCCTCTTGCAACACCATATGATTCCTTCCTTGCCCCGTTATCGATATTGTTCAAAATTCAATTCAATACCAAGCCCAGTCTCCGAAAACCTCTCCAATTCTTCCCGCTGGAAGCCATGATGCTTTCAAAGCCATGGTTATGCACTTTACAACACAGAGTAGGAAGAAAAATGCAAATCTGTCTCTTTTCATTTATACGGACAAGCCAATGAAGAGCGATGGGCTGGTAGGTCATTATCATCTAGGTTATAACTCAAACTAATCTATTTATAGACCTGGGATACTGGGGAAGGAGATCTCGAGGACCCGTTTGATTTTTCAACCGTTGAGGCATTCACTGGTTCGTCATCAGTAAGCCTGAGTGCTCAAAAGGTACAGTTCAGTTCCCTTGGCTGCCTCCTAATATACTAATATTCTCCAGGCATCCATAGACGAAGCAAGCAAACCTTATCTGGACATTCTCTGTGAGAAGTATGTTACTGGAAGTAATTTACTTTACCCGGGAATCAGGGTCTACATGAATACAAGGGGTGAATCCTGGGAGTTGAATGACACCCGACTGTCAACTTGGGCCTCACATATGGTGCGTCGCTAAAATAAATATATGTACTACATCAATGTAACATGAATGACAGGCACGTCGTACTCCTGGAGTAGATGATAGCCATCCACCAAATACAGCTTGGTTCAATGGAAAGTATATTTTGAGACCTTTCACTACACCTGCCGCTATTACTACTCCCACTCCTGTGCCTGCTGCTATTCCTACTCCAGCATCTGATATCTGCAAACGGTTCATGGACTTTGCAATGATGTCGATGATGCACAATATGTCCCAGCAGGCACCGGCAGTGCAGCGCACTCTGTCTATGTCAGCTATTCAGGTTTCTTCAGCCCCTGCTTCCCCTATACGACTTGCCCGCATATCATCCGATGAATTCTGCTCATTCTACGGGGTATCGGAGACAGATAAAGGCCGATTCACAGAGTTAGAATATCAACCGGGTAACCGAGCAATTGAACAGATGGAGAAGGCAGAATGGTTGAGCGTCAGTTTCAAATTCCTTTTGTGGTCCAATATTCTCACTGTGTATAGAAAGTTTATCAGCGATGTCAAGTCCGGTGCTTGGGATCATATCATGCAGGTGTAGGTTCATATATTTCTGTTCCGTTTCACAAGAACCTTTTTGTATGTCACTCGTAAATACATTCTTTGTGCTACTATACCACTCATTGTATTCATAACAATCAACTGTTCTACTGTTCTATGATAATATAACCTGTGTGAAGGAACCAACCCGTAGCCATTTCAGCTGTAATACATCCACATGCATCCAATAATGCCAACATCGGATCAGGTGCTTGTTGTATCATGATTTCATTCCATTGCAGATACATTTTCCCTAAATAAGTATCAGCATCGAGAAGTCATGAGCTATTAGAAAACTATACATGTGCTGAATGACTCTTCAATTGGATTCAAATCTGGGGAATAAGGAGGTAAAAAGATAACAATAACACCTTCGAAGTGCTGTTAGTCAGATGGAATTAGTAGAGTTTTGGACTCACCGAGAGCATTGCAAGACTCAATAAGCATGTCTGAGTGATGGATTCGACAATTATCCATGACAAGGACACTGTGTTGATCAGGGAATGGCTTCATTTGAGGCAGCTGAAAGAAAGCAATTTCAGTTACAAAGAGAACAAAAAGATATTCAGATCATCATGTACCACCTCATTGATGATAAAGTCAAAGAACTCGAAAGAATCCAGTGATCCTTCTATGACCCACACTGCAATATATCCCTCAAGGCTCATAGCAGCAACAAGTGAATATCGTTGACCACGGACAAATGGTGCATTGATCTCAGCACGTTGTCCCTTCATAGCATAGCCATATCGCCGTGTAAGGGTGCGCTTGTTCTTGCTAGACTCATCCACAGTCACAAACTCGCATCCAGTGCCTGAGAATTCATTCTTGATGACCAAGCGATACTCTGCTCGTAAAACTTCATCCCGTTCTTGTGCAATCTTCTGCATGAGCTTCCGGGTCAAGCCAGCCTTTCGAAGATTGTCATGAAGAGCTGATTTCGATATTACAACATCATGATGCAAAGCGAGAAACCACACAAGCTCGTCAAGGTAGCTATCAGGGTGATGATTGTAAATCTCCTTCATGGCAGTGAGGGCAGCAAGAGTGATCATTCGAGGGCGTCCATGAAGAGGAGATGGAGGTTTGACAACTGAGTCAAATTCATTGAAGATTTAGATCCAACGATAAAGGCTTGCTGACGATATACCTAGTGCTGAACAGATGTCAGAACAGTCCCAGCCACACTCCCAGAGATCCAGAGCACAGTTTTTGAGATTGGGACTGATCCTGCGGTTACCCATTCAGAATAGTGTTGCCGAAAGGTGAGGTCAAGGGAGCTTGAGGGATGGACTGACAGACCTCAAGGCACCTTAAGGTCGTTTCCTTAAGGTAACCTCAAGGTCAGTAATCAAATTTCAAGCTTAGTCAGAAGTATGGCAACATGGCACTCCATTGTTGCTGTAAACTTGATGTTGTCTTTATAGATAGATAGATATATAGTTTGCCAAATTATACACACAACATTATCATTACTTAATATTAGCTATTATACAATGATTCTATAAGTTCAATGAGTTCGAGAATCTGACCAGAAGCAATCATTGAACGTAGTTCTGAAGGCTCAATATCAAGCATTGTTCCTCTGTCTTCTTCATTCACCCGTGAAATCCAAGAGCTTGAAAAGTCAAGTCAATCCGAGTGATAGTTGTGTTTCAAGACCTGGAGCACTTCCATCATTTGCAATGATAAGTTTGAACAATGCAGGGTATCAGTTTCCTTGCCCGAAGAGAATGCACATTCACATGGTACTGCTGATGCTTGTACGGGAAGCAAATCGAGCGCAATTTGGTACAAACATGGAAAATTGTGTTGATTCTAAGATGATTGTTGAGCAAATTTGTAATGCATAAGAACGTCTGCTTACCAGATCCCAAAAATGGATTATATCAAAATCATTGAGCTCTGACTCGGCAAGTACACCCGTATCAATCCACCTGTGAAGTTCTTGCTGGACAAGTTCTTCTGCAGATGATGCTTCGGAATCTGGCTCCTGTGAAGGCGGAGAGGAATTTGAGCTGACAGAACAAAGGCTGGCTGATTTGGTAAGTGAACTCTTCATCCGTTGCATTGCAAGCAGTCCTGCTCCTTGAGCATGAACAGATGAAGAAGTAATACCCAATACAGGATGTCGAGTAGCAGGGGGTTGGCTTGATGAAACCGGCATTGAACACCGGTATTCCAGCATCTATTTATCATGTAAATGAATAGTAGATGGATAGAAGCAAGAATGTACATACTGAACTCTTGAGCCACTCCCGCGCTTGATCTGCATCGCTTTGAGGCCAATTTTCATTGATCCAATTGAGCTTCATTGTGGAATTAATAGCTGATGCAAAGTCTGAGAATTGCAGATAATTAAAAAAGATAGGCCTTACCCATGGCAAGCGCGTAAATTCGAGTACCCCAAGCTTTGTCCACATATTCATGAAGCTTACGAAGAGATACGTCAATAATATGTGCTAGATTTGGAAGAGTGGATTTCATGAGTCCGAGCATTTCAATGAGACCCTCGTAAAGTGGAAGTACAATGGATAAAGTAGGAGTTTTCTCAACAGAAGCAAGTTCCTGAATGGAATGGAATAAGTAAAGATACTCCCAAATATCATTCAGAACTTGGATATCCACAGCGGAGAATAGCACTGTGTCTGAAAGCTTGGGATCATTTGTGATAAACTGCTCGATAGCCTGCTGGATGGATTAGAAATGTAGTTAAAAAGGATCCTGAGCCTTACTGGATAAAGCTCAAGAAAGCGGTCAACCATAAAAAAGGTAGAAGACCAACGGGTATCCACATCCCGCAGGAGAACGACTACACGTTCGAGAAGTCCATCTGTATTGTTGTTGTCATCAGCACACTCATGCGTGCCATTCTTCTGCATCTCTTTGCGCATGGACATGACAGTGTCCCAAAAGTCATCCCAACGATTTCCTGATGCACGGCATAGCGTGATTATCTGGCATACTCTTGATATGAGGTCACTTTCAAGTGACCTCCGGTAATCTTCAGTCTGGACTGGATTGTCATCAAGCCATGCATCAGTAATTTCATCGCCTGAGACACTGTCATCATCAGTCTCTCCTTCATTCAAGGGAGGAAGTGAAGTGATGAATGACAGGCCTGTCTTCACAGCAATGTTGATTACATGAGGAAAGCACCTAATTGTATAACATGAATGCTGAATAGGACATAGTACAACAGAATGAACATACCGGATACGGTTTCTGTCAAGTCCATGCCTCGGGCCTCCACTTCGCCGCTCAGTACTCCGAAGATCTACCTTTATTGTAATCTTTCCTTATTGTTCTTTCTCGCTACACATACCCTTTCATTCTAGTCCCTCCTTATTGTCTTTTACTTTACCCTGCAGGACTACACATATAACTCCTAGTAGCTAGTCTGGCGCTCCGCACCGCTGCGCCGCTCCGTAGATATAAATACTGCTTGTACACTACTGTAGTTCCTCAGTTTAATTATCGACTTAGATCAACTTAGATCTCCCTTCTCAACTTAGCTCCTCTCTAAGTCTTCAGGCTCAACGCCTTGAAGCACTCTCTCTACAGCCTTTGGACTTATAAGTTCTGTGGCTCGCTCCTCGTCACCGGCGATACTGCCGCTCCGACTTGGCTGCTACTCAGCTCCTCCCTCTTATACTCTTGATCTCCGGGGACTAACGGCGTAACGGCGGTGTTGTTAATAACTTCACTACTGTCCCACTCGTCTTCCGCACTTAGACACTCTGTGACCTCTGGCACGGTTACACGGTGTGCATGATCTTAACAGTTTCCATCTCTGTGAAATGGTACATCACATACAGTGAGCTCAAATTCAAGGGATGCCATCATAGTGTTATTGTTGTATGCATTGTCGAGTGTGATTTGGCCAATCTATTCCAGTAATCAAACGGAGAGAAAGCGAGATACAAGAGACACATACCCGATCAGAAATTCCTAGCTCTTCCAGAACGCTCAAGAAACTTTTTGCCATATTTGGTCCATCATGACTGCCCCAGACTTGACGGAAAGCAATCAGACGCGACTTCATTGTAAGGTGACCAGCTGCATCTTTCATCATATAGTGCGCAGTAATGGCCATGAATCCCTTGAGAATACCATTGGTCCACATGTCAGAAGTGAATGATATTCGACCCAACGAAGCCTTAACAGACATGTTTCTTGTCAGAAATTCCATTGAAGGAAAAGGATTTACCTTCATTTCACAAGTCATTTCATGCCAATGTATCTCATACTGCTTCAGGATGAGCTCCATCAGCTTTGTACGATGGGGAATATCTTTATCTTGTATGTCATGACCGATGTAAAGAAGGAGTTCACGGAGTTCAGGACAGCCGACTACATTTATTGACTGTATAGCAGAAAAATGAGACCATGTCATACCTGAGTCCAGCAGACAAAAACTCACTTGATCATCCACCGTAACCCAACAAACGACTTTCTCATGGAATGTTTCCAATAGAAACGGTTCTCTTTGGGTTGAGTGATAGTCATAATCATGGGATTGCGCACCAATCATATCATGACCTTTGAGCTTCTCTTTCAATACCGTTTCACAGTACAGCCCCCAATGCTCTTTCTGGAGATGGTCACGAATTCCATCAGTTTGACCATCAGCATTCTTCCAAGCATGCCATTTGCCAATACTGCTGATGGTTTTCAGAAGTAAGTCAGTGAGTCAAAAACAAGATTCAGACTACTTACATGCAGAATCGGCATGCCAAGAACGGTGCATTTTGGACTTTTGGTCGTTTCTTATCCATCTTGTAATGAGGGAGAGGCATTGATGGCTGCTGCTTCGAGTCACAGGGACATATATTATACCAAACATCTGATGCAACATTAGTTGAACCTCGGCCTGTTTTCTTTGCCATTGCATGGAAGATTCGTGAATTTAGAGCCGGATTTTTGCTGGGAGAGGGTGGTCTCTGCGTATGATTTGGTATCAAGCCTACTCCACACACATCTGCAGTCGCCATTGCGGAAAAGTGTGCTGGTGGCTCCGGTGTATCCAATGCTGAGTCATTTTCCTTTGCCAAAGTTGGAACTGCCATAGTCCGTCGACGCCGCCTGCCACGATTTCCCTGATTGCGTTTTTGTCTCTTGCGGGTGTCATCAACCTGCTCATTATCTGAGAGCTGGTCCGGAGAGGGCTCCGTAGGCGGTTGTTGAGGTGGATACCAAGGGAGTGATTGAAACAATCTTTCTTGAAAAAGTGGATCTGGTGATGGAACACTAGGTATTGAAGATGATGAAGATGGTGTGCTGAGGTGGTAAAGGTGCGAAGGTACTGCATGTGGACTTTTTGGAAGATAATGGACGTAAGGATATGGATATGGAAAAGCTGGAGGATGTTGGAAGGATGTGGTACTGTGTGTAGGTTGGGAGTTAGAAGAAGTGTTTGTAAGACCTGGAGGAGGAAACATGGCCAAACGCTAGGAGTCAACTCAGATCGTGCACACCACTGAAGTCAAGTATGAATAAAAATCAAATTTTCGTTGCTAGCCTTGTTAGTCGCTAACTAAATGAATTACACCCTGCAGCCCCATTGCTATACCTCATTTAGCAAATGAACAATCAAAGACCCGCCCACCCCAACAACGAGACAGAGAGAAAGCTAACTGATAGTCGGAGGGAACTTGAAGAGAAAGAAGACAATGATTATTATTCAGCTGCGTATTGAGTATTTACTATGTATTGACTGCAATGCCGTTTCTGATTTCGCTGTGATGGACCTCAAGGCAACCTTGAGATCACCGACCTTAAGGTACCTTGAGGTAGCGGGGTTTCGAATTTTCGACCTCAAGGTACCTTACCTCTGGAGGGACCTCACCTTCCGGCAACACTAATTCAGAACAAAGAGACGTATAGTAACGTTGTTTCAGACTATTCACCTTGCTTGCTAGGTCCTTTGCCACCCCGTCTTTACCAAGCGCCCATGCATTTTTTTCGCACGTTAAGCGCTTGCTGTTCAGTTTTCGTTTTCACGTTCTATTTAAGTATCGTTCTGCTTTTATTGCACATTCGTATAATGGCCTTTGTCATTACTCTCCTATAATTTCATTCCAATATCCTTGCTTGCTTGTCCACACTCTATCTCCTATATTAATCTGCTGCAGTCCACCACACATCTGCTGGAATTTCCGGAAATGTTTGTGCAAGATATTTGTTCGCAGCGTATCGTTAGCTGCTATAGTTAGTTTCTCTATGGGTGGGTTGAAATCTAACATATCCACGATACTTCCTAACACGTCGTCCTAATTGATCATTTAGCTCGTATTCGTTCAATTGTGGTTTTCAGCAACCTTACTGTTTCAATCACATCATCACAAATGTTCACCTTCAACTGTCGAATGTTCTTCAGTGCACCCAACATCCTACACAGTATCTCCATGTCACCTGCAAGGTGCCTACTCAATTTCAAGAAACGCATTGGCGCTACCAACAATTGAATTGTATTGGACAACGGGTCCTGCATTGCATCTCCTTTGCGGAATTGAGGTATCTAACCTCGAATGTGCAGCGACTTCATTGACATGCCTAAATTTTGGCTAGACGTCTATGCTGTGAATTGTGACATTTTCACGTATAGATTCGTATCACAAGGACTGTAATTGAGACCCAGATTGACAGTCAAAGTCAATACTGAATCAGTCTAGTAAGTTGAAGGGACCATATACCCATACTACCACCAGTTGGTTAGTTTACCCATCCCCGATACTACCTTTGGATAGCAGTCTACCTGTTTGTCAAGCAGGATTATACCAGACTCGGACTACATCCGAAGGATGACCATTCACGTATGACATACCAAGGGTATTCTTATTGGACCTTACACTGGCAGGAGTTTGGAAGAACTTACTCAAGTGACCATGAACCGAGGATTGACTCGAAATGACTTTCTAAAACTCAGGAATTATCAAATACTCCTTCTAGAACAAGATCATGCATTAATCTAAAAGACTGCGATTTAGTCTAATAGACCAATACGGTTGCATGATTAAAGAAAATGACTAGAAGAATGATCGAAGTACTGCGAGGCTCCGAAAACATATCAAATGAATGTCAAAGAGTCCTGACGTAGAAAATATTGAAGAAAGCAATTAAATGAATACTATGCGTAACTCCCTTGATAGAGTATAGGCACAATGGGTGTCTATTGAAAGAGAGAAGCAATTAGTTTAATCCAGATGAATCAGATTGATAGGATTAGAATGGAGGAGAGCTGATTTGCCTCCGGACGAGGTGACAAACGATCGAAGTAAGTGTTAAACCGCAATGACAGTTGAACACCATTCAAGTCATTCTCCAAAAACAATTAAATTAAATGAATAACGAAGTACCTACCTATGTTTGGAGGTAGACTTGAATCTTGGAACTATTATGGACCAAATAAGGACAGGTAGATTCAAATTAAATGATATCTGACCGAGTGTAGAAGTTTCCTTGCGGTTCCAAACGTTTATTGTA